>JAYESA010000004.1:126923307-127100807 GCA_036927795.1 Iris macrosiphon | reverse complement strand
GTTGAGTTTTGTATAAAATTGATCCCTGGGGCAGGGCCAATATCTTGTAAAGTTTACCAAATGGCACCATCAGAGCTAGACATAATGTACCGACATATAGTGGAACTGAAGTCAAAGAAGTTTATTCAAGCCAGTGGATCACCTTGGGGAGCGCCAGTGGTTCTAGTGAAGAAGAAGGATGGGTCATCACGGATATGTATCGACTATAGACAGTTGAACATTGTAACAGTGAAGAACAAGTATCCATTACCAAGGATCGATGATTTATTTGATCAGCTGAGTAAAGCCAAGGTTTTCTCCAAGATCGATCTTCGATCAGGGTATCATCAAGTAAGAGTTCAGGAGCAAGACATACCCAAGATAGTATTTATGTCACGATATGGGCATTACGAATTCTTAGTTATGTCATTCGGACTGACTAATACTCCAGTAATATTTATTGATTTGATGAACCGTATTTTTATGCCATACCTAGATAAGTTCATGGTGGTTTTCATAGATGACATTCTTGTTTATTCCAGTAGCGAAGAGGAATATGAGGGGCATCTTCGGAAGGTCTTATAGATTCTAAGGGAACACCAGTTATACACAAAGCTCAATAAGTGTGATTTTTAGTTGGATCATGTGTCATTCTTAGGTCACGTTATCTCTGGAGCAGGAGTCGCAGTAGATCTGAAGAAGGTTGAGGCCATAGAGAGTTGGCCAGTTCCTAAGACAGTAGCTAAAGTGCTTAGTTTTTTGGGATTAACGAGATACTACAGAAGGTTTATAGCAGACTTTGCAAGAATTTTAGCACCGTTGACTCGATTAACGTGCAAGGAGGCTAAGTACAACTGGTCAGCAGAGTGACAGACATTATTTGGAGAATTAAAGAAGAGATTGATTTTAGCTCCGATTCTCATGCTTCCAGTAGGTTCTGGAGGGTTCACAGTGTATTGCGATGCATCAGGCAAAGAACTTGGGTGTGTATTGATGCAACACGGAAGAGTGATATCTTATGCATTGCGGCAACTTCGAGATCACGAGAAAAATTATCCGCCTCACGAATTGGAGTTGGCAACGGTAGTATTTGTACTTAAGCTATGGAGGCATTACTTGTATGGTAATCGGGTAAAAATATTTACAGATCACAAGAGCTTAAAATATGTATTCACCCAGAAGGACTTGAACATGAGGCAGATGAGGTGACTAGAATTGATAAAGGACTATGATGTGGAACTTCAGTACCATCAGGCAAGACAAATGTGGTAGCGGATGCTCTTAGCAGGAGAGGTAGTACATTTATGTTGACATCGCAGCGGCATATCTTAGAAGATCTTCGAGAATTAAGGATTAAGATAGTACTTCCACAAGACGTAGGAGTATTGGCTAGTTTACAGGTGCAATCTACTATTATAGAGAGGATTAAGGCATCTCAGGCAGAGTATCCAAAAGTTCAGAAGCTTCAAGCAGAATGTGAATCTGGTCTCAGAAAAGAGTTGACTATTCATGAAGATGGAACTCTTAGGTTCAGAAACTGTCTCTGTGTACCAAGTGGAGATATTCGGCAATAAGTAATGATCGAGGCATATACTTTCCAGTATTCAATTCATCCAGGAGGTACCAAGATATATCAAGACATCAAATAATATTTCTGGTAGAATGGGATGAAGAGGAAGATAGCACGATATTCATTTATCGGTGTTTGGTATATCAGCAAATGAAGGTCGACCAGCAGAGACCAGCAAGATTATTGCTGCTGCTTCCTATTTCAGAGTGAAAATGGGAACATATCACGATGGACTTTGTGACTGGTTTACCTAGATCCTCGACTGGTCGTGATACAGTTTGGGTAATAGTAGATCGTCTCACAAAATTAACCCACTTTCTTCCCTTTCGAGTGGAGAAATTCATAGAGCAGTTAGCGGAGATGTACATGCGACAAATAGTAAGATAGCACGACGTCCCAGTGAGTATCGTATCAGATCGAGACACTCGGTTCACTTTAAATTTTTGGAAGAGTTTGCATCAAAGTTTGGGTACTAAGTTGAGATTTAGTACTGCTTACCACCCTCAGACAAACGGTCAATCAGAGATAACCATCCAGACATTGGAGGATATATTACGAGCTTATACTTTGGACTTTGGTGGGTCTTGGGAAGATCACCTATATCTCGTCGAGTTCTCGTACAATAAAAGTTATCAGGCCAGCATCCAGATGGCACCTTTCGAAGCGTTGTATAGATAAAAGTGTATGTCACCATTGACATGGGATGACATTTGTGAGCGAAAGATGTTAGGCCCTTAAATGATCATGCAGACTGTCACGCTCCAGTCCAAAAATACGTAGGACTAGGACACGTAAGCATGCCAGCCGCCTGTATATATGGCAACTCCAATATATGGAAACAATATATACGAGCGTACGTTGTATAATGAACAATAATTCACAAGTGGTAAAACTCTCACAAGTCACAGGGTATAATCTAAATCTCATCCACAAAAATCAAATATGAATAACCAATAACCATGTAACTAGATCTCATTACAGATATCTAAGAATGACAGTCAGATGGAAACAAATCTACTGCCGAAATAGAATATAAAAAGGAACCAGATACACACCATATAAGAACAGCATCTGACAATTACGAGACTCGAAGAGAAGACCTCCTCAGAATATACGTAACATGTCCGAATCTGTGCTCCTGCGAATACTCATGAACATCTACACCTGGCAAGGGACCAGGTCCTCAGAGGGACATAACAAGATACAGAAAAACAACATGCCATGTATGTAAATACTGAATAAATAAATTGGGTGTGCTAACCATCTAAGTGAATGCAAGTAAAGACCTTGTAGTACGCATGGGAATGTGTAGGCTCGACATATGCTGACGTAATTCACCAATCATCGGGACTGGCTAGTATATGCCACATATGCCCCCGTTTAAGGGTATTGATGCTATTCCCCATCTCCTAAGAGCATGGTAACTTGAAATATATTGCAACTCCCCATCTCCGAAGAGCATGGTAACTTGAAATATATTGTAACTCCCCATCTCATAAGAGCATGGTAACTCGCTATATATACTGTAATCCCCATCTCCGAAGAGCATGGTAACTTGAGTATATATAAGGGGAAGGGGTATCCCATACGCCTACTAGATGTCTTCCCCGCCCAATATAGATATACAAGTCGTGAAAACGACGTGGACATCTCGAACTATGATGCAAGTCTCTATATAAATAATCAACTAAGCTAATACCGTTACACGTGTAGCTCATACCGATGGCCAGTCGAGTATGAGGCACGCGTCCCTACATGAACTCACTCTATGACGTGTAATGATACGGGTCAAGGCCTGGGAAGTTATACCAATAAACACTAGGTCAGACACAAGTCCTAAAGTCAACGCCTTCGTTGACTGCACCCGAGTTTTCTCGGATGCGCACATTTATATAATAAATAAACATGTAACTAACAATAACTGAATTTAAACAATACAACAAGGCAAGGTATACTTGCCTGGCAAGAGAGCTGCAAATATATAACGTCCCGATGTCAAGTACCAAGTGTCAGAACTATGACCTCAGAATAAATGTCTCCGGATACTGAAATAAATATCACTAACAGTCTCAGAAAATATCAAATAGCTAGAAATGCCTGTCCTTTTGTCCAATTTGGACACAGGGGCAAAAATGACAGTTTTCGGTCAAAGCGGGATCCATATGTGGGTCATTTTGCACCGAAAAATGTGCCAGGGTCAAATATCTCCAAATTTGCCAAACTTAGTGTCAACAAGTCTAGAACGTCGATACGAACCCAACAGAATGTCCAGAACTGGATTCCGATGTACCGATCACAAAATCGCCCGTCAAATGGAGCTTGTGGGGCCCACGATACGGAATTTTGTTACCGTTCTCAGAATCGAACCAAACTTGGATCACAGGACCAGCGTATTGCTACGAGTCTGATGGCGCAAGCTTTGTTTCGATCCGACGTGTGTACACAAAGTTGCAGCATATTCCAGAACAGGCGGATACGAGACGTTGTCGGCGGATACGCGTTGATTCCGGTGTGCACGCACATCCAAATCAACTTCTGCAAAATCTCGCACGTCCGTATCAACGGCGCGCACGTTTCGGTAAAGATCACGTGCGACCAAGTCGTCCCGTTTGGCAGGACATACTCAGTTTCGGTGTGAATAGGGTCGTTGTTTTTCCTGTATTTGGATCGCGGTTTGCGATCGCCACAGGACGCGATGCACCGAGCGGGTTGCACGGGCATCGAGAGGGTCACATAGCCTACGTGTCACAACTGACGGAATTAAAAATGGAATTACGAGGAGATAGAATGGGTTACCTGAACAGGGCTCCGCAGAATAAATTTCCCGTGTCCGGGAATAGATTCGACACGACGCTGATCGTGTCCGGGCTGTGTCCGGCTCTGAAATGCTACTGTGTCGGGTACTGTTGTGTCCGGTACTGTGCCGAGTCTGGTACTGGGGCAGCGGGTCATCGCGGGGTGGTCCGGAGCCGCTGCGGCTCAGCCGGCCGGACGAGAGAGAAGCTGAACCGGAGTGGGGCTGCACAGGGTCGAGCCGGGGTGGCTGGGTCATTGTGGAGGTCGGTTCCGGCCATGGGAAGGCGGAGAAGTATACTGGCCGGTTGGGAGAGGACTGAATCGGAGCAGGGATCTACACGGCCGCCGAAGTCGAGGGCTGTGCGGCGCTGACCGGACGGAAAGAGAGTGGCTGGGCGAAGGAGAGGGCTCAGAGTCGACTGCCGTATTGGCAGCAGGCGGGGTCGGGGTCACGGGGTGCTGGCCGGTGGAGGGTGGCCGAGTCGTGGCTGCTGCGTGGGGGGAGGGCGGAGGTCGGGTGAGGAGGAGGAAGAGAGATGGGTCGAGGGTGGCGCGGAGGTCGGGGAGGGGGAGCTGTTGCTGCTCCGGTCGCTTGGGGAGGCATCGGGCCGGAGCTCGGGTGGCAGTTGTGGCGAGTGGTTGAGGATGGAAGGGGAAGTCACGGTGGAGGATTCTGGGCGAGGTCGGCGGTGGTCGTGATGGGTTGGTGGTGGTGGAGATGGGGGCCGGAGGAAGAGAAGAGATGCTGGTGATGATGATGGTGGTAGTGGCGAGTGATGGGGGTGGCGGTAGAGGAAGGGCTCGGGGGAGGAGAAGAGGAGGAGCTCATCGGCGGGGGTCGGGTGTGCACAGGGGGGTCGGGCCGGAGCGGGGTGCTCTGCCGGAGAAGAGGGAGGCTGAGGAGAGAGGGGCCAGCGGGGTGGGGGAAAGGCTCGCCGTGGGAGGGGAAGCTCGCCGCGGGGGGGGGGGGGGTCGGCGGAGCGGCTCCGGCGAGGGGGCTTGCCGCTCCGGGGGGGTCGGCTGCGGGCTGGGTAGGGATTAGGTTTTTTATTTTTCTTTTATTTTCTTTTGTTTTATAGAAATTAAATTAATATTTTAAGTAAAATATCTTGAGATATTTACAAAATATTTTCGGGATATTTTCGGGTGGGTCCTGTCTCCAAATGGATGGTGCAGGTTCACCGGCCAATGAGGGGGTGACACCTCATACTGTAATTTGCAGATAAGTCGTTGTAATTTCATAAATTGCACAAAGGTCCTATTTTGGGAAATTGCACAATTACGAAATTGTCTGGGAAAAACACCCGATACTTAAAAATACTAAAATTCACAGAATTGAGGAAAATTGCTGTGCGAGGGTCCCGAGGGGGTAGGGGTGAGTCTGGGCAGGGACTGGGCCTGGTTTTGGGGTGATACGGACCATCGTATTTATTTAATTAATAAATACTGTGCACGGTGTTCTCTAATTATTTAGAGGCAGGTAGGGCCATAATTTTCTTGCGGTGTCAATACACTAAATGTAGTATACTCAGTGTAGAATATTATCGTATTTTTGTCTGGGCAAAACAGGTACAGGTTGGGCCTCTAATGTCTGTTGGAACAAGGATGGGTACAGATCTAGGAATTTAATTACGTACGTTTGTAACGATAATTGTGCGTCTCAAACGAGGCTCAAAGTAAAGTATCTGGGAGTTGCACAAAGTGCAGGAAAATAGACTAGCATGTTTAGGATAGGTATGAGAACTTTGTTCGGGGATAACAGTCAAGGTAAAGCTCCAAATAATTTGGTGATGGACAGGTGCACAAGTCAATAGGATATGAAAGCAAAATAAATTAAATTATTGCCATAAATCCTAAATTGTTAAAATAATCCTAGAAATGCTGGAATCTGGTCGAGGGGGTTTACAATCTACCCAACTTATAAAAAATTTGTCCTCGAAATTAAAACTAAGCCGGGATAGAAGTCAAAGACGGTATAAGATATAATTTAACAAGGTAATTTATATCTTGGTTTACGAATAGGTTCAAAAAATATTTACGCATGTCGTCCACACGCTTCCAAGTAGATTCTCCTGGCGCGCCATGCTTCCATGCCACGCGGACCAAGGGAATAGACTGATTTCTCAATACCTTTTCTCGATGATCAAGGATTTCTACGGGTTGCTCTTGATATGACAAGCTCGGCCTAATGGTGATCTCTGAATGGTTGAGAACATGACTGCTGTCAGTCACATATCGCCTGAGTTGCGATATGTGGAATACTTCAAGTACTCCCTCAAGTGAAGGTGGTAGCGCAAATTGATATGCTGCTACTCCCACTCTTTCTAGCACGTCAATGGTCCAATATACCTTGGACTCAACTTGCTGTGTCGTCCGAATCGAATGGTGCCTCTAGTAGGTGATATTTCCAAGATGACATGATCGTCCTCTTTGAACTCCAAGGGACGATGATGACGGTCTGCCCATTGCCTCTGTCTGTCTTGCACTACTCGCGAGTGTCCTTGTATTTACTTAACTGTCTCTACGGTATTGACCACCAACTCTGGTCACGCGAATTCTTGTCTGGTAAAAAGCTGACTGGTATGCTGTGCAATCTTACGATTTGTCTCGTATAAGTAATGTCTCCTTAGCTTCTGAGTAATTACGACGGTTGCAAGTTCCAAATTCTTCTCATGTACTTATAATTGTCTAGATGCATATGCCATTACCTTGCCATCCTGTATTAATACGCATCCCAAACTTTTTCCTGATGCGTCTGTAGTTCACATAACTGCCTGATCCGGAGGAAATAGTCAATACGGTGCTGTGGTTAGTCGTTTCTTAAATTCCTCGATGGCGGCTTGACACTCGTTAGTCCATAAGAATTCTTAATCCTTATAAGTTAACGTAGTCATAGGTGCCATTGTCCATTCAGGAGTCAATCAATTGTTCATCCAGGTAAAATCCATTTAGACTCCTGACAGCAAAATGATACATTCTTCATCGTAATACTTGAGTTCTGAAGTTGACCCAAGTTACGAGGCAAAAATAAAAATTTTATGCTGTCATAGTGATGCACGTATCAGAAATATAGGTAGGTAGTGAAGGGTCATCTAAAGGTAGCACAATTTATATACTGAAATCTAATCCAATAATAGGGTTTGGTAATTACCCAAGAAATAAACAGAAATGGCTACAGAAACAATACACTTCGTATTTATACTAAGTATGAGGTTTCGTCCTTCCGAAATAAGGAAAGACAGAAAACAGTAATCAAGAGATCAAGGGGGAGGTAATAGATTAGAAGTGTGGGGATCAAGGCATTTAAAGAATTTAAATGGGAATTGTCAAGGCAGTTGTAGATTGAAATGCTATTCTGGTAATTTTTTATTCACATATTCGTATCAGCACAGTTAGGTAACTGATATGATATGCTCAGACATATCTAGAGGGCAAGTACATATGTCTACTAATTACTATATATCTCAATCCACGTAAAGTAATTATGCGAAGGACGAACCAAGTGTACTATGGTTGATCAGACCGTAATACACTGATTCTGAAATATATTAGTGTAGTACTCCAATAATACATATATCATGAACAAGCTTGATAAAGAATAAGCTTGCAAAACTAGGCTATAGTAGCAGTATAAGTCAAGGTAGTATAGTAAATATAAGTACGCTAGATTATGATATGAGAAGTACAAAACAATTCAAATTCACAAAAAGACAAAGACTCTACAATCTCTATAGTTATTATTCTAATTCCTTGTCTAAGTCGCTAGTTGACCCAAAAGAGGTATGGCCTTCTAAGTTCTATAATCTTAATATACACTATAGGTTGTCTGCCTAAAATAGTGATTTCAAGAAAGTCCGCGTAAAGTAGGGGTTCGAGGTTGTCTGCGTAAAGCAGAGATAAAATAATTTGGCGTAACGCATGGCTTCAGAGCTATCCGCGTAAAACAGAGAAGCATAAGGTAGAGCTTCAGAGCTGTCCGCGTAATAAGTCTGTGCGTAACTATCTCCTGCGTAAAGTCTAGCTTACGTTATAGCATAAAGTTGTATGATAACTCATGAGTTTGTCAGTCGAATTAGTGAATCCTGACATCTGACAAAAGTACTTGCACAACGATCGAGGGGACGGTTCATGATGATGATTTGCACGGAGATCCAGGTTGTCGTTTAGGGACTTTATTGGATACAAGTCATTTTTACGCTCGAGACAAAATCAGATATCTTATCAAAAAGATGTTTTTTTTTGTACAGGGCTCGAGGTGTATCTCTGCCTTTAATGCATGAGATTAGGTCATGACTGGGGAAAGCTAAGGCTGTAACAAATATGCTCACATCTATCCTTATGTTCTCCGCCTAATCAGGTTACTCTACGCTGGTTATCTATTATTCTAGAATCATCAAGTTTATGCAGGGCAGTTACCTACATGGCTTTTAGGACGTGTCATACGCAGGATAAGAAAAACTTAAGGGAACGTGGGTAGCAGTTGTCATAACTGCGGCATAAAGGAGACAATCTTCTGCATAGTTTGGCTTTTACGCCAATCAAGAAAGTCATTTGGCTTTTTCGCCAACTAGGCAGTTGTTTGGTTCTTATACCAACAACGGTCAAATGGGTTTTACACCAACAAAGGTAAAGGGTCTCTGGCATAAAACTGGGTTTATCCAAACATAGGATGAGGTTTCAGTCTTAGTATTTAACCTTAGATTTCTATGGATTTCTCAAGACTAGGGTCAACACTATAGTCAATTCTCTAACTAATCCTAGTAGTGTTTGTACTACTCTCAAGTCATATATAAATACATCAAGGGATAATGGTAAGTTAATCTATAGGTAAGTGGTGCTAGGGTTCATTAGGAAATATGGAAGGCTAGGGTTCATTAAGTAGTCTGAACTTAATGATATGTCAAAGCCCTAGTTGTGTTCTTAATAGGAATACTACTCTAATTATCATCCTATTAACAGGGATTCCTATATTCTAATTATCCCTAGTTGTGTCTCCGGATACTAAAATAAATATCACTAACATTCTCAAAAAATATCAAATAGCTAAAAACGCCTGTCCTTTTGTCCAATTTGGACACAGGGACAAAAATGACAGATTCCGGTCAAAGCGGGGTCCACATGTGGGTCACTTTACACCGAAAAATGTGTCAGTGTCAAAGGTCTCCAAATTTGCCAAACTTAGTGTTAACAAGTCCATAACGTCGATACGAACCCAACGGAATGTCCAGAACTAGATTTTGATGTGCCGATCACAAAATCGCCCGTCAAGTGGAGCTTGTGGGGCCCACGATACGAAATTTTGTCAACGTTCTCAGAATCGAACCAAACTTGGATCACAGGACCAGCGTATTGCTACGAGTCTGATGGCACAAGTTTTGTTTCAATCCGACGTGTGTACACAAAGTTGCAGTGTGTTCCAGAACAGGCGGATACGGGACGTTGTCGGCGGATACGCGTTGATTTCGGTGTGCACGTACATCCAAATCAACTTCTGCGAAATCCCGTACGTCCGTATCAACGGTGCGCACATTTCGATAAAGACCGCGTGCGACCAAGTCATCCCGTTTGGTGGGGCATACTCAGTTCCGGTGTGAATTGGGTCATTGTTTTTCCTGTATTTGGATCGCGGTTTGCGATCGCCACAGGACGTGATGCACCGAGCGGGTTGCACGGACATCGAGAGGGTCACATAGCCTACGTGTCACAACTGACGGAATTAAAAACAGAATTACGAGGAGATAGAATGGGTTACCTGAACAGGGCTCCGCATAATAAATTTCCCGTGTCCGGGAAGAGATTCGATACGACGCTGATCGTGTCTGGGCTATGTCCGACTCTGAAATGCTACTGTGTCGAGTACTGTTGTGTCCGGTACTGTGCTGAGTCCGATACTGGGGCAGCGGGTCATCGCGGGGTGGTCCGGAGCCGCTGCGGCTCAGCCGGCCGGACGAGAGAGAAGCTGAACCAGAGTGGGGCTGCACAGGGTCGAGCCGGGGTGGCTGGGTCGTTGTGGAGGTCGGTTCAGGCCATGGGAAGACGGAGGAGTATACTGGCCGGTCGGGAGAGGACTGAATCGGAGCAGGGATCTGCACGGCCGCCGAAGTCGAGGGCTGTGCGGCACTGACCGGACGGAGAGAGAGTGGCTGGGCGAAGGAGAGGGCTCGGAGTCGACTGCCGTATTGGCAGCAGGCGGGGTCGGGTTCACGGGGTGCTGGCCGGTGGAGGGTGGCCGAGTCGTGACCGCTGTGTGGGGGGAGGGCGGAGGTCAGGTGAGGAGGAGGAAGAGAGATGGGTCGAGGGTGGCGCGGAGGTCGGGGGGGAAGCTGTTGCTGCTCCGGTCGCTTGGGGGGGCGTCGGGCCGGAGCTCGGATGGCGGTTGTGGCGAGTGGTTGAGGATGGAAGGGGAAGTCGCGGTAGAGGAGTCTGGGCGAGGCCGGCGGTGGTCGTGATGGGTTGGTGGTGGTGGAGATGGGGGCCGGAGGAAGAGAAGAGATGCTGGTGATGATGATGGTGGTGGTGGCGAGTGATGGGGGTGGCGGTGGAGGAAGGGCTCGGGGGAGGAGAAGAGGAGGAGGAGGAGGAGCTCACCGGTGGGGGTCGGCTGTGCACAGGGGGGTCGGGCCGGAGCGGGGTGCTCCGCCGGAGAAGAGGGAGGCTGAGGAGAGAGGGGCCAGCGGGGTGGGGGAAAGGCTCGCCGCGGGAGGGGAAGCTCGCCGCGGGGGGGGGGGGGGCGGCGGAGCGGCTCCGGCGTAGGGGCTTGCCGCTCCGGGGGGGTCGGCTGCGGGCTGGGTAGGGATTAGGTTTTTTATTTTTATTTTATTTTCTTTTGTTTTATAGAAATTAAATTAATATTTTAAGTAAAATATCTTGAGATATTTACAAAATATTTTCGAGATATTTTCGGGTGGGTCCCGTCTCCAAATGGACGGTGCAGGTTCACCGGCCAATGAGGGGGTGACACCTCGCACTGTAATTTGCAGATAAGTCGCTGTAATTTCATAAATTGCACAAAGGTCCTATTTTGGGAAATTGTGCAATTACGAAATTGTCTGGGAAAAATACCCGATACTTAAAAATACTAAAATTCACAGAATTGAGAAAAATTGCTGTACGAGGGTCCCGAGGGGGTAAGGGTGAGTCTGGGCAGGGACTGGGCCTGGTTTTGGGGTGATACGGGCCATCGTATTTATTTAATTAATAAATACTGCGTACGGTGTTCTCTAATTATTTAGAGCCAGGTAGGGCCATAATTTTCTTGTGGTGTCAATACACTAAATGTAGTATACTCAGTGTAGAATATTATCGTATTTTTGTCTGGGCAAAACAGGTACAGGTTGGGCCTCTAATGTCTGTTGGAAAAGGGATGGGTACAGATCTAGGAATTTAATTACGTACGTTTGTAACGATAATTGTGCGTCTCAAACGACGCTCAAAGTAAAGTAGCTGGGAGTTGCACAAAGTGCAGGAAAATAGACTAGCATGTCTAGGACAGGTATGAGAACTTTGTTCAGGGATAACAGTCAAGGTAAAGCTCCAAATAATTTGGTGATGGACAAGTGCACAAGTCAATAGGATATGAAAGCAAAATAAATTAAATTATTGCCATAAATCCTAAATTGTTAAAATAATCCTAAAAATGCTGGAATCTGGTCGAGGGGGTTTACACAGACAGTAGAAGTTATCAAACAAATCAGATAGCGACTTTGGGTTACACAAGATAGACATCGGCAATGGGCAGATCATCATCGTAGGTTATTAGAGTTTTGTGTCGGTGACCACGTGTTCTTGCGGATTTCTCCAACCCGTGGAGTCATTAGATTCAGAATTCGCGGGAAGCTTAGTCTGCGATACGTCGGTCCTTCGATATTCTCGAGCAGGTAGGCGATGTTGCTTATTGTCTTGCACTTTCGCCTTCGCTACGTGAGGTACACGATGTATTTAATATATCTCAGTTGCGTAGGTATGTCCCGGATCTGAGTCATATCATCGACCATTCTGAGCTAGTCGTTGGTACCGACTTGTCTTACAAGGAGCAGCCTATATCCATTTTGGACCAAAGGAAGAAGGTGCTTAAGAATCGGACTATCCATCTTATCCGAGTTGCTTGGGGTCATCACCCTTTGGGAGAGTCAACGTGGGAGTGCGAGGATGATATTCGATCTCGGTATCTGCACATATTCGACTCAGAATGTATATTCATTTTTATGCCTTCGTATCTCGAATCTCGTTATTCATTTATCCATGCTATGGGACACTGTTTCTTCATATACTTGAATTTGATTGCATGATCTTGTAGTGCTTATTTTGATTTCTCTAGTTAGCCTTAGGTTTGAATTTCGAGGACGAAAATTTTCTAAGGTGAGTAGAGATGTCACTCCCCGTTTCCGAAATACGTATTTCGGGATATATTTATTTCTTGCTTGTATTTATTTCTGCTTAGAGTATTTTTTGCTCACATGATCATTAGGTTGCATGCATGGAGACAAGACCCATTCTTTGGTTTAGCATGGTTCATGGTTTATTTATGGGTTAGTTTATTCATGAATTTGAACCCATGGTCTAAACCTAAAATCCTAGCTATATAAGCTAACTTGTTTCTCTCTTCCCTTATTCTTCATTTCTCCTCTTTCTTTTATTTTTAGGCAAGTACACATTGCACTACATGGAAAAACCTTTTAATTTTTGTTTCTTATTATTTTCTAGCATTTTATTTGTCTATTCTGTGCTTATGATGACTCTGACCGCTTTTAATACTTGGAGTTCTCGGTTTTGATTGATATATTTGCTTAGATCTACTTTTCTAACTTAGGGTTTTATGGGTTCCTTGAGTTTTTGGTGGTTTTGATCTACTAAAATATAGTATTTTTGAAAAATAGTTTTTGGAGAGGATGGAGCACTTAATTTTGAACATTTTGGCTTTTGGTTCACTCAATTCGGAGTTAAAATATAGTTTTTATGAAGAAAATATATTTCAAATTTTGGAGCTTTTCCGCCATAGTCGAACCTGCTGTTAGAGAAGACGAAGTCTTCATGCGGCAAGTGATCTATGTGGCTGAGAGTGCTATGCGACTCGAGAGGGTTATACAGCCAGAGCTCTTGCCGCATGTTGACCAACATGAGTCCATCGTGTTGGACGCATGATTGCTATCACATAAGTGTCCTTGAACACTTGTGTTCACTCGCTGAACGAATAAAAATTTTGCTAAATCCAAAATACTCCATGCGACATCGAACCCCATACGACACCGACACTTATGTGGTAAGTAGAGTATGCAACCACCATCCTTGGACGCATGACTCTGAAATCGTAGCACATCTTTTCATGGTTTTATCTTTTCTTCCATACACACTTTCTGTCACATCACACTTTATGTCACATCACTGACACTTTATTCCCCGTTGCCTCATCACTTATCCCGAGGAGCATGATTCTATGCGGCATGACTCCATGCGGCCAGGATTGTCATGCGACCTGACTTCTCATGCGGCCTTGATCCCTCTGCGCATGCAGCCCCTTACACACGTTTTATTGGACTAGTTTTGGTTGAATGAAATTTATGAGTTGTATGAGTGACTTTCATGACCACAAAAGTATTAGACCCATCTATGCGTCATGACCCGACCACTTGTATCCGTGATGATACACTTACTACGTGTTATGTGTTCTTACGTGCTAAGTGTTCCTATGCGATTATATTACATGTTTACACTGCGGTTGTCATGCCCCAGTCCCAAAATACACGGGACTAGGCCACATGGCAATAGCCAACTGTCACGTCTCCGAGGATAACCCAATTTAATGGATCCTAGCAAAGAGTGCTACGCTGTCCTAAATAATAACAAGTCCATTATCAATCAACAACAGGTAATCTAATCTCATCCACAATATAAACAGCAAGAAAGTACTAAAATAAATACTGGAAGATAAACGCCAGTCTCAAAATATCATAGTACAACCAAGAATGTCTGGTGGGGACAAACCCACTACTAGGACAAAAATAAAGTACTGAATGATAGATAAAAAGAGTAATGACTAGGGCATCGGCTGACTAGATAATGATGCTCCCAATACTAGGCAGAAGGCCTACCAACTGATCACGGAAACTCTGACGGTAGCACCTCTAGCTCCTCCGCGGTAGCGTACCTAGTCTCCTGTCCTGGGCCGTACACTATGGGGTAATATGCCTCGTCCAAATCTAGAAAGGTACCAGGTCCTCAGAGGAACGTAACAAGATACATAGAAGCATGCCATATATAAATACTGAATAAAATAAATAAAGGGTGTGCTAACCATCTAAGTGAATGCAATGTGAGAACAACTTTGGTACGTATGGGTAAGCGTAGGCATAACGTCCAACACTCCGAGGATCGTGGTATCTGTAACGTCCATCATTCCGAAGAATGAGGTATCAGCAATATATATACGTTCGTATCACTCCGAAGAGCGCGGTGTCTGCAAAAAAGGAAGTCATTGGATCCGTGGCTCCTCCGAATACTACGAAGTCCAATGTGTGTATCCCATATGCCTACTAGTTGTCCTCCCCGCGCAATGTAGATACACAAGTCGAATACTCGACATGCATACCACGTATCTATATGCCAAGTCTCTACAAATAAAATAATCCTGAGTTATGTACTAACCGTGATGCATGTCACACGCACCGATAGCTAGTCGAGTACACGAACCCGTATCCCAATATAAATTTGTTACCGTAAAACGTGTAAGAGTGTCGGTCTCGAAAGATATCATAGTATCCTCCCAATGGGGTGAGTCTGTTAGTGACTAGGCCAAGTACACTAATCATCGATGCAACCGTCGACTGCACCCGAGTCAATCTCGGACGCGCACAGTCATATGAAATAAAGCAACAAGATATCATACAACATATGCATTATTTAATTTAAACAGTAAATAGGGCAAGGTATCTTGCCTGGGTCCTCAAGCTGTGAATGCCAATAGCCTGCTCTTGCAGTATCTCCTGGCTGGTCCAGTGATCCTAAACACACAATATAGTATAGAAATCTAGCATCAGACACTAAACAATATATACACACAACTTACGATGCTGCTCTTAGTACTGACGCAAGGGTCACGGTTGGTTGACTACAGAGTCTCGTGTGCATGTAGCTAGGGTGCACACGTGTCCTGTCCTCAGTTACCGAGTCTCTTGTGATAATAAATTATCGAAGTTATTGGTCACCAAATTAATTATATTTTTTATGAATACATGTCCTGATTTCCCATGTTAAGCATACTTGTCGATGTCTAGGTTTTATTGGTGAATACAAGTCTTTAATAACAAGTCCTGCTATTAGGGCATTTACTAATTTATTAATTACTAACTTATTAATCATTATGTAATCTGATTAAGCATACGCACATTCACAAATAGGGTTTCAAATTAACTATCTCGTGTCCTTATAATGATACGATACGACGACACGATGACACAACTCTACGCAACTATACGACGATATCATGAAGAAGAGAGGAATTTAGGTGTTTACCTAGGCGTTGCTGAACGGGGGGGTCTGCTAGTCGACGTGCACGCTCGTCGGCGGTCAGCGGAGCTCCGGCGTCGGCAGCAGATCACGGCAGCAACTGCAGCAGTTGTAGCAGTGGCATCAACGGCTTTACAGCGGCGGCAGCGACGGCTTTAGCTGGCGAGGATGCTGCTGTTCGGGGGGAAAGCGGTGTTGTTGGTAAGTGGACAGTGCGGGAGGCGGTGATGGTGGCTTTGGGCAGTCGGACGGCTCGGCAAGGGTGCTCGGGGTCGGTTATGATGGGGTTGATGGCGGCGGCGTAGTTTGCTGATGAAGGTGGATGGGAGTGGAGGTCAGGCGGCCTGGGGGACGGCAGTGGTGGTGGCCTGAGGTGGTGGTGGTGTCCGGTCGGGTAGGGGAAGAAGGGGTGCTCGGTTGGATGAAAGGATTTGACTAGGGTTTGATGGTGGTGGTTAAAATTTTAGGGTTTCATGTATAAAAAAATGTATATTTATATAGGAGGGGATTTTGGGCTGATCTCGGAAATTGGGCCGGCCTGGCTCCTTGTGGTGGGGGCTGGTCCACAAGAAAGGTGTACATGGGCTTGGTTAGGTCTTACTTTGGGTGGGTCTGCCCTCTAATTTAATTTAATTAAAAATAATACGCACGGCATTCTTTTGTCAATTGAGAACACATGGGATTAAAATTGGGTGGAACACGAGAGTCATGAGCGTAGCAGGCTCAGAATAGATAAATGCCATAATTTGGGTTTTATGGAATTGGGTTGAGGTTGTGCCTCTAATTCAAATAGGAAGGGCCAGTTATGAGAATTTGGGTTTATTGGAATTATACGTAGACGTTTGCAATAAATATTGCGCAGCTCAAATAAAGCACAATATTGAGTATCTAAAAGTTACACAAGGGTCAGATGGGTAGTCTGGCATGTCTAGGAGTTGAGTATAAAATTTGTTTGAAGGTAACTACTAGTGTAGCGCTCCAAACGTCGAAGCAACGGTGAGGTATATTAAGACACATAATTATTGTATATTAATCCTAATTGTAACCAAATTAGTCCTAGTCTCTCAATTTAAATTAATTAATCCTAAATTTTGGTCGAGGGGGTTTATAATCTACCCTCCTTAGAGCATTTTGTCCTCGAAATTAAACATACGTATGGTAAGAACTATTGACTAAAATTAAAAGATACTACATACCTAGGCCTTCGAAGAGATGGGGATAATATTGTCGAATATCCTCCTCACGTTCCCAGGTCGACTCGCCTGGTGCATGATGCCTCCATGCGACATGAACTAGGGGGATAGTCTGACCTCGTAATACCTTCTCACTTCTGTCCAGAATCTCAACAGGCTCCTCTTGGTATGATAAGCTCGGGCCGAGTGTGATCTCTGAATGATCAAGCACATGACTCGGATCTGGCATGTACCTCCTCAGCTGAGATACATGGAAGACGTCATGGACTCCTTCTAAGGTTTGTGGTAAGGCTAACCTGTAAGCGACCTCTTCGATGCGTTCTAACACATCGAATGGTCCGATGTACCTCGGACTCAGCTTTTCTCTGCCTCCAAATCTGATAGTCCCTCGAGTAGGTGAGATCTTTAGTAACATGTGATCTCCAACCTAGAACTCTAAGGGTCATCGATGCGCATTCGCCCAATGCTTCTGTCTGTCCTGTGCTGCTCGCAGGTGCCCTTGGATCTTCTTCACCTTCTATACTATACGAACAACCAACTCTGGCCCGAGAATTTGTCTCTCGCCTATAACGCTCCAACATACTGGGGAACGACACTTCCTTCCATACAATGCTTCATAGGGAGCCATCTGGATGCTCGCCTGATAGTTGTTGTTGTAGAAAAACTCGACCAAATACAAATGGTCCTCCCATGATCCTCCGAAATCAAGCATGCACGCTCTTAACATGTCTTCCAATGTCTGAATGGTGGGCTCTGACTGGCCATCTGTCCGTGGGTGATATGATGTGCTAAACTTTAGGCGGGTACCGAGACTCTCTTGCATACTCCACCAAAAGTAAGATGTAAACCTCATATCCCTGTCAGACACTATACTGACTGGCACTCCATGCAGTCACACAATCTTCCTCATGTACATATTTGCTAAGACCTCTGTAGATTGCCCAACTCTGAAGGGTAAAAAGTAAGCGGACTTGGTGAGTCTATCCACGATTACCCATACTGTATTTTGACCACTAGGACTTCTTGGAAAGCCCGTAACAAAGTCCATAGTGATATGCTCCCATTTTTACTCAGGTATCAGGAGCGGTTGAAGTAATCCTGCAGACCTCTGATGCTCAGCCTTGACTTGCTGACACACCAGGCACTTCGCCACAAAGCGGGCTATCTTCCTCTTCATTCCATGCCACCAGTAGTACTGCCTTAAGTCTCTGTACATCTTTATGCCTCCTGGATGAATAGAGTATATTGAACTATGTGCCTCTGACATCAACTCCTGACGAAGTTCTCCATTTGGAACATAGAGACGATCTCCATATCTCAAAGTCCTATCTTCATGTATATACAATCCTGTCTGTATTTCGGCCTCTGTCCTCTGTCGAAGTCTTTGGAATCTGGCATCTATCGGCAAAGCAGCCTTGATCCTCTCTACTAATGTTGATTGCAACTGAAAACTCGATAACTGTCCGTCTACTCCGGGCATAACGACTTCTATACCCATCTGCTCTAGATCTTTCAACAAATGTTGCTGGGTAGTCAAGAAAAATGCCATAGGTCTTCTGCTCAACGCGTCAGCTACTACGTTGGCCTTTTCCGGATGGTACTGTAGCTCAATCTCAAAGTCTGTCATCACCTCGAGCCAATGTCTCTGTCTCTGGTTAAGGTCCTTCTGAGTATAGACGTACTTTAAGCTTTTATGATCAGTGAATATCTCTACTCTTTCTCCGTCTAGGTAGTGCCTCCAAAACTTCAAGGCAAAGATCACTGCGGCAAGCTCCAAGTCATGAGTGGGATAGTTTTTCTCATGGGTCCTTAATTGCCTAGAGGCATAGGCCACAACCTTTCCATGCTGCATCAAGACACATCCTAATCTTTTCCCGGATGCATCACTATAGATCATGAATCCTCTGGATCCAGAAGGTATGGTCAAGATAGGTGTTGTAGTCAGACGCTTCTTCAGCTCATCGAACGCTGTCTGACACTCCTCTGTCCAGGTGAACTCTTGCTCCTTAAGGGTCAAGCGGGTCATCGGTTCTGCGATCTTCGCGAAGTTCTCTACGAACCTCCGATAATATCCGACAAGTCCTAGAAAACTCCTCACCTCTGAGACATTGGTAGGGGTTGGCCATGTCTCTACTGATAAAATTTTTGCTGGATCTACTGAAATACCATCTCCTGAGATAACGTGTCCAAGAAAAGAGACACGATCTAGAAGAAACTCACACTTGCTCAGCTTGGCATACAGCCTCTCTCTCCTCAGCGTATCTAACACTAGCCTCAAGTGCTCTTCGTGCTCCTCGTGGCTCTTTGAATACACCAAGATGTCGTCGATGAAGACTACCATAAATTGGTCTAGGTACTAGTGGAAAACTGTGTTCATCAAGTTCATAAATACAGCAGGTGTATTCGTCAGTCCAAAAGGTATCACTAAGAACTCGTAGTGACCATAACGAGTCCTGAATGCTGTCTTTTGGATATCTTCTCTTCGCACCTTCACTTGATGATAACTGGATCTCAAGTCAATCTTTGTGAACACCACTGCTCCGGTCAATTGGTCGAATAAATTGTCAATCCACGACAGGAGGTACTTGTTCTTGATAGTCAAAGCATTAAGGGCTCTGTAATCAATGCACATACGTACTGTCCCATCTTTCTTAGGTACAAACAACACGGGTGCTCCCCAGGGTGATGCACTAGGACGGATAAATCCCTTACTCTGCAACTCCTCTAATTGTAGCTTCAGCTCATCTAGTTCCTTCTTTGCCAATCTGTATACATTAGAAGATACAGGTGCTACTCTGGGTACTAGCTCAATAGTGAACTCTACATCTCTATCTGGCGGTAAGCCTGGCAATTCTTCAGGAAAAACATCCTCGAATTCTACTACTATTGGTGGGGGTACCATCTCCATAGCCATGTAAGCTCCAGCTATCTATCCTACTCTTTGCTCGACGGTCCCTCGCATGTACTCGAACTCCGGTTGATCTGGCGGTCTAAAAGTGATGCTACCCTTCCGGCAGTCCAGTACGGCATTATACTGGCTTAACCAGTCTATACCTAGCACAATGTCAAAGTATGGCATGGGTAATACCAAAATTCGCGCTCTTATCTCTCTACCACATACGACTACCGAGCACGTTCTAATAGTGCTGGTGACCGGCACGATACCTCCTCCGGTAAGAATCTTTTAACTCTTAGGTAAGGGAGAAGTAGCTACTCTATGCATTGCTACAAATCTACTAGATATAAACGATAGTGTAGCTCCAGAATCAAACAATGCTGTTGCAGGTAATGATGCAACTAAAATGGTACCTGTGATAGCTTCCCCTTCTGTTTCCTCCTCAGTGACTGCTAATGCAAAGGCCTGTCCGTGCCTCTGCCCTCCGGTCTATTGTCAGGCTTGATCAAAATGTGCCTGCTATGGGGCCCAAGGTGGTCCTCTCTGGAATCCTCCGGGTGCTGGTGGACGCTGACCTCCTGGTAGGGGCAGTATCCTCGGGACTGGTGCTGCTGGCCTCTGTCCAGTCTACGATGCTGCATCTCTGCGCTGTGGGCAGTCTCGGGCAAGGTGCTGGCTCGCTCCACATATCATGCATATTCCAAGCTTCTTTCGACAATCTCTAATGACGTGACCCTTCTTGCCATAATGGTGACAAGTCAGAGCTCCTGTTGTGGATATGGTGCTACCCTCTGCGGTGTTTGTGCTACGGGACGACGGATCGATCCTCCTGCTCCGGGCTGGGCTCTGGCTGGTGTGGTCATGCTGGAACGTCTTGCTCCTCTGTCGATGGCCTCCTGGATCCTTGCCTCTGAAAGAACTTCCTCATAAGAAATCCTCGCCTGTGTGGTGGTGTAAACCCCCTGATTTTTCAAAATTTTAAAACTGGATTTTTCATAATTTTCTGGAATTTTCTGGGAATTTTCTGTAATTTAAAAACAGAGTTTTAATTATTTAATGATTTTTAAATAATAATAAATAGTATTAAAATATTATAAAAATAATATTTTTTGGTATAAAATGAAAAACTGGACTTAGGGCAATTTTTCTGGAATTTATTGGACCCCGGTCCTATTTTTAAACACCTAAAAGTATTTATTTAATTATTTATTTATTTATTATTTACTGATTTTTATTGTTATTATTATTATTATTATTTCTAACCTAGCCCGCGGCCCGGCCCATTACCTAGCCCGTGGCCCGGCCCATTACCCAGCCCGTGGCCCGCTGGACCCGGCCCACCGGGCCCAGCCCCAAACCCGGCCCAACCCTGGCCTGACGGGTCGGGCGGGTCGGCCAGACCCGCACCCGACCCGGATTCCCGTCCCTGACCACGTCCCACCCCGTGCCGCGTCTCGCGACGGAGCCGCCGCCTCCGGCCTGCTCCGCCCGGCCACGTCCACCCCGCCTCCGCCTTCTCCGCCCCAGCCACCTCCCCCAGCCCTATTTAATCCCCCCCCGTCAGCCCCTCTCCGGCCAGACACCACCTCGCCGACGCCGCACCCCACCGCCTCGCCGCGCCTCACCGTGCCACTCCCTTGCCTCACCCCGCGCCACCGGCCGCCGTCTCCTCCCCGACAGCACCCAGCCGCAGCGACAGCAGCAGCAGCTCCTCGAGCCGCCATCGACGCCGCCCTGAGCCGACTCGCCACCGCCGCAGCGCCTCCTCGCCGCGCCGCCCTCAGCCGCGTGCCCCAGCCCCTCCGCCTCAGCCGCCCGGCTGCCCAGCCACCATCCCTGCCGCCGGATCCCTAACCCTATCCCTAAATTCGATTTTCGTGTCGGACACAGGACACGTGTCCTGTGTCATGTCGGACACGATTCGGACCCCGGTTTTCGGGTCCCGTTCAGGTGTGTGTATCTTCTTGCTCGTAGCTCGGATTTCGATTCCGTAAATTGCATTACGAAGCCTGTATGACCCTCTCGGTGCCCGGACAAACCGTTCGGGGCATCGCGTCCTGTGGTGATCGCACACCGCGATCCAAAAACAGGAAAAACCAGACCCTGTTTTATTCCGGAACTGAGTACGCCCCGCCAAACGGGATGACTTGGTCGCGCGCGGTCTTCACAGATACGTACGCATCGTCGATACGGACGTGCGGGATTTCGCAGAAGTCGATTCGGATGTGCGTGCATACCGGGATCAACGCGTATCCGCGGTCATCGCCCCGTATCCGACTTTTTTGCAATTCACCCTAATTTTGTGTACACACGTCGGATCGAGATAAAACTTGTGCCATCGGACTCGTAGCGATACGCTGGTCCTGTGACCCAAGTTTGGTTCGATTCTGAGAACGTTGACGAAATTGCGTGTCGTCGGCCCCACAGGCCCCGCTCGATAGGAGATTTTGTGATCGGCTCATCGGAATTCAATTCTGGAAGTTCCGTTGGGTTCGTATCATCGTGCCTGACCTGTTGACACTAAGTTTGGTGAATTTGGAGACCTTTGACCCTGACACGTTTTTCGGTGCAAAGCGGGCCCATATGTGGACTCCGTTTTGACCCGAAAATGGCCGTTTTGCCCTTGTCTCCAAATTGGACTCAAGGACAGGTATTTCTAGTTGATTGATATTTTCTGGATCTGATGGTGATATTTATTTCAGCAACCGAAGTACCGCCTGCAAATCCAACTGAAGTCAGAGCCGCAAACAGAGCCGGAACCACAGGCAAGTGTACCTCGCCGAAACTTGCAGCGTTGCTACCTATTTCCTTGACTTAGTTATACATCAGTGGACAAGTGTACCTCGCCAAAACTTGCAGCTTTGCTACCTATTTCTTGACTTAGTTTTGCATCAGTGGGCAAGTAAAGCTTGCCAATTCTCAGTAATTCCTGTTATAGTATTTTACTTGATTTCTTGTAGATTCATATGTAAACTTGTTTAACTGCTCAATCCAGGATACCTGACACTATTCATGTGACGAAATTCCCTGAGATATACAGGGTGATTCTGTAGATGATACATATTCATGACATTTACAGTTTACATGCTTAGAATTGTTTCTGACTCATTGCATTAGTTCAATCTTGCGTGACTTGTACCTGAGATTCTCTGGAACTGTGACGTGAGATTACATGTGGTGGGAAGAGTATTACCATAACAAAGGCTGATTATATTATATATATTGACATCTGGATGTGTCTTAGTCTCTGACACAGAGCTATGGCACCAGTTCTGGCCCTTCGAGAAAATACTGCTATGGGTTTCTCCAACACTGATCCTGTAGTAGCCTCAGCCTGAGTATGACTAAAACTCTCACTTGCATATCACTTAGCTGGTTTACATATTTACCCTGCTGTTTCATTATTGCTGCACTGCATATATTTTGGCTTGTATTTTTTGTACCTTGTTATGTCCCCTGAGGACCGGGAATGGACTATGTCCCCAGGTATAGCCGAAGAGATCTACCCCGAGGTGTACGGTACAGGAGCACTTCTCGGAACAGAACAGGAACCTGAGGACGAGATCATGGCAGAAGACTTCTCCTGAGCACCGGCTTCATACACTCAGTATTTCTATTTTCAGTATTTTATTTCCTGTCTATTTCCTTAATGTAACAGACTGATTCTCGGATTATTTCCCGAGATAATCTTATTTGAGATTTGGTTAGTTATTCTATTGCATTATTTCTGGCATTAATTTGTGTTTATTCTGTGGATGAGATTAGAAATACCTGAGACTTGTAACATTTCACTGCTAGACTATAGCTTAAGCATGCCCTGATGGATCTATTAAATTGGGTTGTCCATCGGTGCGTGCTGCTGGCCATTGCCCACGTGCTCAGTCCCTCGGCATTTTGGGACTGGGGCGTGACAGGTGGTATACCTCTACAGCTCGAAAGTAAGACCGTGATGGAATCTCTTAGCCTTCTCTAGGTCATTGGGTATCAGGACGGCACCAAACCTGCTAAGATGGCTAAATCTGCGTCATATGCGTCAACAGTCATATTCCCTTGTTCTAGATGTAGGAACTGGGAGTACAGGGCATTTCTGACTGTAGCCGGGAAATACTTCGCATTGAAGTATTCTAAGAACTGTTCCCAAGTCTGGTTCTTGTCTACACTGCGCTCAATAGAATCCCACCAGTGATGGGCGTTGCCTTTCAGTTGGGCCCTCACTGCGGTCATCCAAAGGTCTGGATGCAGTTGTGAAGCCTCTATTAGCATCTCCGTGTTGGCGACCCAATCGGAGATCTCCTTTACAGTCTCGTTGCCTGAGAAAGTATCTGGTCCCATCTGTCGGAACCATCTAACAATGCCCCATGTCTGGGCTGGTGGAGGTGCTGGTACTAGTGCTGTGACAGGTGTCCTCTCTAGTACTGCCATCAAACTCTGTCTCAACGTCTCGGTCTGATACCACTGTGCTTGTATCATAGTCTGGAATAACTGAAGCAGTGGTGGCTGTCTATTGGTTGTGGCATCTGGGGTGGATAAGGTAGAGGTGGTGGTAATGGGACCTCTGGCTGTGCGGTAGGTGTCTCCTCAGATGTCGGTGTCACGACCCGCACCCAGATGAATCGGGCATCGGTTCGCGAGTACGTCCAGCCTACGCCGCAATGTCGGTGGTAGTACGCTGTCTAGATCATATTCACAGGTAATTTAAAATCTAGCTCATTCACAGTGAATAAATAGGCAAGGATAATAATAGGAAATAGGAATGCTAAGATTTCATAAGACAAATTTTGTGACATCCAAATCCACAGTTTAATACAGAACCAGAAGATAAATCGGGGACAAACCCGAGTACTATGCTGAAAGAAAATACTAGCTAACTGGCTAACTACTCCTCAAAAGTAGTCTCCTGAGTAGGAACCGGCTCCTCAATAGTATCATCTGCTACGTCATATGGGCCATAAAAGGTGGGGGCATAGTCCTCATCATCGCCTAAATGTCAACGGATCCAGTCAGGAAAGAAGCAAAGTACCAATACACAACAAAGCTTAAACTAAATAATTATGACAAGTAGTAAAAATTAACTAAGTATCACGATAAAAATTATACATAATAAGTAGTAAAATTAACTAAGGGTTAATTGCTATAAATCAGGGATATGAGTAAAACAGGAAGATAATGAGACAAGAAAATAGAACTGCAACCAGACAAAAAAACTATGTGTGTGAAATTGTGTATTTAGAATACATAGTTGGAATATAGGGGGTAATAAGGCTAATAAGGCACGTCATAGACAGCTAGCAGTCAGGAAAAATCGAGTATAAGGCTGATAGTACAGTCGCGTACTCAACAGCTAGCAGTCATGACATGGTGGAAAGGGTAGACCACATGCCTCCTAGTATCCTCCCTCCCGACACGAAAATCAAGACATGAAATCCAAATTCTAACACTAAGTGTAATCATCCAATGGTGCTAGTAGAACAAGGAACTAATTATCATAATATAAAGAATAAACTTGAAGTGCAGGTATTTGCCTGATGTTTGGATTCCAACTACGATTCTGTCCTCGAGAAATTTCTAGATATGCCTTCGGATGCTGAAATAACCATTACCATCATGCTCAGAAGATATCAAATAGCTAGAAATGCCTATCCTTGAGTCCAATTTGGACACAGGGCCGAAAATGACAATTTTGGGTCAAAACGGGATTCGCATGTGGGCCCGCTTTGCACCAAAAAATATGTCAGGGACAAAGGTCTCCAAATCTATCCAACTTAGTGTCAACAGGTCAGGAACGATGATACGAACCCAACGGAACTTCTAGAATTGGATTCCGATGAGCCGATCACAAAATCGTCCGTCGAGTGGGGCCTACGGGGCCCACGACACGCGATTTCGTCAACGTTCTCGGATTTGAACCAAACTTAGGTCACAGGACCAACGTATCGCTACGAGTCCGATGGCGCAAGTTTCGTTTTGATCCGACGTGTGTACACAAAGTTAGGACGCATTCCAAAAAAGGCGAATACGGGACGGTGTCCACGGATACGCGTTGATTCTGGTGTGCACGCACATCCAAATCAACTTCTGTGAAATCCCACACGTCCGTATCAACGATGCGCACGTATCTGTGAAGACCGTGCACGACCAAGTCGTCCCATTTGGCGGGACGTACTCAGTTCCGGGGTGAAATAGGGCATTATTTTTCCTATTTTTGGATCGCGGTTCGCGATCGCCACAGGACGCGATGCCCCGAGCGGGTTGCACGGGCACCGAGAGGGTCACGCAGGGTTCGCGATGCAACTGACGAAATTAAAAATGGGTAAACGAGCAGGGAGATACGCGTACCTGAACAGGGTCCGAAAAAACCAAACATTTTGTGTCCGACACGTGTCCGACACACAAGAGAACTAGGGTTAGGGTTTAGGATTCTGACGGAGCTCCGGCGGCTCGGGGCGGTACTGCTGCGGGGGAGGCCGGCCGGGGGCTCGGACGGTAGCGCCGGAGCGGGCGGGGACGCCGGCGGCTGCCAGAGGCGGCGCAGCCGCTGCTGTTGCTGTTGCTGCTGCTGGAGTTTTGGCCTGCAGCGTCGACGGGCGACGGCCAACTGCGGGAAGGAGGCGAGGCGGAGCGACGGCGCCGGCGCCGGCGAGGGGGATAGGACGGGGCGGCGATTGCCTGAAGGGGGAGGCAGTCGACCGTGAGGGCCGGAGAGGGCTAGAGTTTTAATAGGGGGAAGAGGCGAGGGGGCGGTCGACGTGGGCGTCGTGGCCATAGGGCGCGGGGGAGCGGGCGGGGGTGCGCGGCCGGCGGCAGCGGCGCGGGAAGCGGGGGCCGACCGGGTCGCGCGGGGGTGTGGGGGTGCTAGCGGGTCGCGGGTGCGGGTCGGGTTCGGTTGGGCGGACCCGACCCGACCCGACCCGATAGCCCTACGGGCTGGGCCGGTGGGCTGGGCCGATGGGCTGGGCCTAGGTTTGGGTTATTAAATAATTAAATAACTAAATAAATAATAGTTTTTAGGTGATTAAAAAATAGGTCTGGGGCCCAATAAATTCCAAAAAATTACCCTAAGTCCAGTTTTTCATTTTACACCCAAAAATATTATTTTCATAATATTTTTATAGTAATTAACAGCAAATAAAAATCATTTAATTACCAAGAGCCTAGGTTTTAATTACAGAAAAATTTCGGAAAATTCCAGAAAATTATGAAAAGTCCAAATTAATAATTCCTGAAAATCAGGGGGCTTACAATCTACCCAACTTATAAAAATTTTATCCTCGAAATTAAAATAAGGCATAATATGTTAAATCCTTCACATTCGTACATAAGGTACGTCAATCGCAATCTCTTCCAAAAATAACAAAATCTATTCAAATCTATCGCAATTTGTTCAAATCAAAATTTGACCTATTGTAATCTCTTCTCACTTACTCAAATTATCCATATCCATATCCAAATTTAAATTAAATCCTTATAACATCTTCAAAATTTAAATAAGCATGTAAATTTTATCTCCCAATCTCTAACTATCATAATCTCCTCTAGAAGTAATCCGAGTCCAATATTATTCCCATTTTCACTTATAAATTTTTGTATGCTTCAACTTTTTAAACTCCATTCACATCCTCAACGTTTCAAATAGGTAGTCCAACCATCAAATTTTAAATTCTTAATTCCAATCATCAAATTAAAAATAATTTAAATGCAATCCACTAATGTTCAAGTCTGAAATTCTATATTTTTATCCTCTAAATTCAAATTGATGATTTTACCTTCATTATTCCAAATTTAAATCATATACCTAAGGTATAAATATTGGGTCCTCAATATCAAGAATTTTAAAGTTCATTAATCCTCATCATCTTAGTCATTCTTCTAAAATTCTCAAAATTGAAATGGCTTGGACCTCTCCCAATCTAAGCTTTACTCGATTACAATCCAAAAGAAATTTCTCTCGAGTTGACAATGCACTGCTACCCAACTTAGAATTTACCCATCTATCACATAAGGCTATATACCTTAAGAAAATATTCCTTAATTTGTTTACTCATGTCCTTCAATCCTCGAAACTTCAACGCCGATCATATTACATATGATATGTCCTTAATTACGGAAGAATAATCCTCAAATATATGATCGGCCTATGGGGTATATCTAGTACTCTCCGTGTATCAAACTTATACCAAGCACGAGGTTTCGTCTTTCCGAAATAAGGGAAGACGGAGATCAATAATAAAAAGTTTCAAGGGCGAGGTAATAGATTAGAAGTATCGGAATCAAGACATTTAAAGAATTCAATTGGGAATTGTCAAAGCAGTTGTGGATTGAAATCCTATTTTGGTAATCCTTTGTTCGCCTGCTCGTATTAGTACAGTTATGTAACCGATACGATATGTCAGACATGTCTAGGGCAAGTATATTCGTCTACTAATCACTACCTATCTCAATCCACGTAAAGTAGTTATACGAAGGGCGAACCAAGCGCACTATGGTTGATCAGACCATAATACACTGATTCTGAAATATATTATTGTGGGCCTCCCCAATAATACATATGTCATGAACAAGCTCGAAATCCCATACGTCCGCGGATACGCGTTGAATCCGGTGTGCACGCACATCCAAATCAACTTCCGTAAAATCCCACACGTCCGTATCAACGACGCGCACGTATCTGGGAAGACTGCGCGCGACCAAGTCGTCCCGTTTGGCGGGGCGTACTCAGTTCAGGGGTAAAACAGGGCATTATTTTTCCTGTTTTTGGATCACGGTTCGCGATCGCCACAGGACGCGATGCACCGAGCGGTTTGCCCGGGCACCGAGGGGGTCATGCAGGCTACGCGTTGAAATTGACGGAATTGAAAACGGGGTTACGAGCAGAAAGTTACGAGTACCTGAACAGGGCTAAAAACCCGATTCCCGCGTGTCCGAGTGTCGAGTCGGTGTCCTGTGTCCTGTGTTGTGTCCGTGTCCACGGTGGCTCTAGGGTTGCTGGAGATTGGCCGGGGTGGCTCGCTGGAGGAGGGCGGCTCGACGAGGGGCTGGGCGGAGTCGTCGGCAAGGCGGAGAGGAGGGGCGGCCGGAGGCGGGCTGCTCGAGGCTCGAGCGGCGGAGGCTGCTGCCGTAGGGGGTTCTGGAGGGGAAACTCGAGGGCGGCCGGCGGAGAGAAGGGAGGAGTAGGTGGTGGTACGTCGGGCTGGAGGGTGGCCGGAAATGGGACCTAGGGTTTCGGCAGGGGAAGATGAGGGAGGAGGAGGAGGTGGAGATGGGTTTAAATAGGGGAGATCCGCGGGGGGGGCTGGCCGGGAGAGTCGGAGAGAGGGGGGACGTGCCGCGCGGGGCGCGGGGGCTGACGCGGGCTCCGGCGACGTGGCCGGAGCCTTCGCCGGGAAAAACGGGGGACGCGGTCGTGGGGGAGAAGGGTTATGCGGGTCGGGTCCGAGCGGGTTCGGGTCTGGCCGACCCGACCCGACCCGCTAGCCACTGTGGGCTGGGCCGCGGTTTTGGGCCAGGGTTTGGGTATTTTAATAAATAAAATAAATAATAATAGTTAAATAATTAATTAAGTAGTTTTTAGGTATTTTAAAATAGGTCTGAGGCCCAAAAAAATCTAGAAAAATTACCATAAGTCCAGTTTTTTATTTTACACCATAAAATATTATTTCTATAATATTTTAACACCAATTAACAGCATTTAAAAAATCTTTAACTCCCAATTACCTTGGTTCGTCTTCCAGAAAAATACCGTAAAATTGGAAAAATTATATTAAAATTATTCTGAAAAATCAGGGTATTTACAATCTACCCAACTTATAAAATTTTGTCCTCAAAATTTAAAAATAACAATTGCACGAAAAGAAAGGTCGAGAGTTAAAATATACCTCAAGGTTCAAAAAGATAGGGGTAGCGCTCCCTAATCTCGTCTTCTCGCTCCCAGGTGGATTTGCCGGGAGAATGCTGCCTCCAAGCTATACGAACAAGGGGAATAACTTGATTCCTTAGAACTTTCTCCGTTCGGTCCAGTATCCCCACAGGTTGCTCTTGGTAAGTCAAGCTTGGGCCCACTTCGAGCTCTGAATGATCCAAAATATGACTTAGATCTGACACGTATTTTCTCAGTTACGATACGTAGAATACGTTATGGACCCCATCTAGAGAGGGTGGCAATGCCAGACGATATGCCACTTCTCCGATTCTCTCCTGTATGCCAAACGGTCCAATAAATCTTGGGCTGAGTTTTCCACTCCTTCCGAACCTAATGGTGCCACGTGTCGGAGAGATCTTCAAGAATACTAATTCTCCAACCTTTAATAAAGTCATAATCAAGTCTTAGTTCCATAATCATAGTGTTAAATTAACTTGAATTTCATAAATTAATTACCTTAAATTTTAATGGTCTTCGATGACTATTTGCCCAATGTCGTTGCCTGTCTTGAGCCACCCGAAGTCTTTCCCTTATTTGTTTCACCTTCTCGGTTGAATCGACCACCATCTCTGGTCCCAGTAAAGCTCTCTCTCCTACATCGTCCCATGATAGTGGGGTACGACATCTTCGTCCATATAGAGCCTCAAATGGAGTCATTTCAATACTTGCTTGGTAACTGTTATTATAAAAGAACTCCACAAGATGTAGATAATCTTCCCACGATCCTCCAAAATCCAGAACACATGTACGGAGTATATCTTCAAGTGTCTGAATTGTACGTTCAGATTGTCCATCGGTTTAGGGATGATAAGCTGTGCTGAATTTGAGTTGAGTCCCTAAGCTAGCTTGTAAGCTCCTCCAGAAGTGAGAGGTAAATCTTGAATCTCGGTCGGAGACAATACTTACTGGAACTCCATACAATTTAACAATCTGACGAACATATAAATCTGCCAACTTTTCCGTAGGTAGCCCTACTTTGAAGGGTAAAAAATGTGCAGACTTGGTCAGCCTATCCACTATCACCCAAATAGCATCCTTCCCACTAGGTGTCCTTGGAAGCCAAGAAATAAAATCCATAGTAATATGTTCCCACTTCCACTCCGGAATGGGTAGTGGTTGAAGCAATCCCCCAGGTCTTTGTCTTTCAGCCTTGACTTGTTGGCACACTAAGCAACGAGATACGAACTTGGCTAATTCTCTTTTCATGCCATACCACCAAACATGCATCCTTAGGTCTTTGTACATTTTGTTGGCTCCTGGATGTATAGAGTATTGTGATCTGTGTGCCTCTTGCATAATTTCTTCTCTTATATCTCCTTGAGTTACACATAATCTATCTCCATGTCTTAGTGATCCATCTTCATGAATTTTGAATTCCTCCAATAATCCAGCTTGCACTTGGCCTCGAATGCTTCGTAGGCCTTCGTCTTGAAACTGAGTCTCCTTAATCTTATCCATTAAGGTAGATTGGATCTTCAAATTCATTATTTGACCTTCTATTCCTGGAATAATTACCTTAATACCCAAACTTTCCAAGTCCTCGAGCAAGTGTCGGTCCATCGTCAAGTACATTGCCATAGGATATCTGCTTAGAGCATCAGCAACTACGTTGGCCTTCCCCGAATGATATTGAAGGGTGATGTCAAAATCTTTCATTAACTCCAACCACCTTCTTTGCCTCATGTTCAGCTCTTTTTGAGTAAAGATATATTTTAAACTTTTGTGATCTGTAAAGATTTCTACCATTTCTCCATAAAGATAGTGCTTCCATAGCTTAAGAGCAAAAATAACAGCTGCTAATTCTAAGTCATGAGTTGGATAGTTCTTTTCATGAGGTCGAAGCTGTCTGGAAGCATATGCTATTACTTTTTTGTTCTGCTCCAATACACAACCTAGACCTTTTCTAGAAGCATCACTGTATATAGCGAATCCTCCGGTTCCAGATGGTAAGGTCAGAATAAGGGCAGTAGTTAGCCTTTTTTTTAATTCTTCAAAAGCATGTTGACATTCATCAGTCCATATAAATTCTTCATTCTTTCTTGTTAATTTCGTCATTGGTTCAGCAATTCTAGCAAAGTCCTTCACAAACTTTCGATAATAGCCAGCTAGTCCCAGGAAACTTCTAATTTCTGCTACAGAGTCTGGAGTGGGCCATGATTCTACTGCTGCACCTTCTTAGGATCTACTGCTATGCCATCTCCAGTTACAACATGTCCCAAAAATTCTACTTTGTCTAGGAAGAATGCACATTTAGATAGTTTTCCATAAAGTTTTTCCTTCCTTAATGTCTCCAATGCTAGCCTCAAGTGTTCTTCATGTTCTTCTGGAGTCTTGGAATAAATCAAAATATCATCAATAAAAATTACTACAAATTTGTCTAAATATTGTTGGAAGACTCTGTTCATTAAATTCATAAATACTGTTGGAGCATTATTTAACCCGAACGGCATCACTAAGAACTCGTAGTGCCCGTTCCGGGTATTGAAAGCAGTTTTAGGGATGTCTTCCTTCCTCACCCTTACTTGATGGTAACCAGACCTCAAGTCAATCTTCGAAAATACCCGAGCTCCACTTAATTGATCAAATAAATCATCTATCTTTGGTAGGGGATACTTATTCTTGATTGTTAAAGCATTCAAAGCCCTATAATCAATACACATTCGAGATGTTCCATCCTTCTTTGGCACAAATAATACTAGAGCTCCCCAGGGTGAAACACTAGACCTAATGAAGCATTTGTCTTCTAACTCCTTTATCTGCTCATTTAATTCTACTATCTCTTTCTTATCGATTCTATATGAATTTTGAGATACTGGCGCTGCTCCTGGCACTAAGTCAATAGAGAATTCAACTTCTCAGTCTGGGGGTAATCCTGGGAGATCCTCAGGGAAGAAATCAAGATATTCAGAAATAATAGGTAGTGGCAATTCTTCTGGTACTAGGGCTCCATAAATTTGGTTACTACCCAATTCTCTAGAACCTCTAGCGAATTCAAATTCTGGCTTGTCAGGGGGCCTGAAGATTACACTACCCCTGTGACAATCTATAGTGGCATGATGCTGACTCAACCAATCCATACCCAGAATAATGTCGAAACTGGAGATTGGCATTACGAGTAGCCTAGCATATAATTCTCTCCCACATAGTGTGATAGGACAATTGTTACATGCATCACTAACCGGGATAATTCCTCCACCGGTAATGATCTTATAATAATTCCTAAGAGGTTCTGTGACTAAGCTATACTTCATAAAAAAATCTACGGACATGAATAAATGTGACGCTCTAAAATCAAATAAAGTAATGGCTGGTACTAAATTTATAAGTACGGAACCTGTTATCACATATGCTGTGGCTTCAGCTTTCTCCAGAGTCATTATAAAAGTACGGCCTTGTTGAGGTGCACCCCTCTGTTGCTGATGCTGGTGCTGAGCAAAGCGTTGTTGTTGAGTTGGAAGTGGGGGTCCTCTCTGCTGCGCTGCTGGGGGCCTGGCCTGAACTGGAACTTTTTGTGCAGCTGTGCGTCCTTAAGCAGCGGGACAGCCCTTCGTTTGATGTGCTGCTGATCCACAATATAGACAGGCACCTAGCCTTTTTCTACAAACTTGCCAAGTGTGACCTTGTTTTTGACAGAAGCCACAAGTGGGAGCTTGTTGGTTCTGTCCTTGAGTTTGGTATTGGGGTGCTGTGGCTCGAAGGAGAGGACGCTGGGTTTGTTGCGGGGCCCTCTGCTGTAGTTGTGGTTGGAATGGGCGTTTGTGGCGTCCCATACTTCCAGCATCTCTTTCCCTCTTTAGTCTAGGTCCCATGTCTCTTTCAACACCTTGTGCCACGCTCAAGATTTCTTCGTATGTACGAGCTCGGCTAGTGGTGACAGCAAGGCGAATATCAGAAGACAATCCCTTCTTAAATCTACGGGCTCTATCTTTAGGGGTACGAACCATATATTCTGCAAAGTGGCTCAGTTTGCTAAATTCAGCAGTGTACTCATCAACAGAAAGATTACCTTATTCCAGCCTCTCGAATTGACTTTCGAGAGCTTCTTGAGCCACTTCGGGATAGAACTTCTTCTTGAACAGCCTTTTGAAATCCTCCCAGGTAAGCTCAGGAGCAGATAACTGAGGTTCATCTCTAAACTAAGTCCGCGCTATGTCGAATAGTTACAGGCTTACAGATTCCACCTTAAGATCATCAGGGACCCGAGCAGTTTTCAGGAGTCGCTCCACATTCTCTATCCATTCATCGGCATAGAGAATACCTTTAGTCCCATAGAATTCCATGGGACCAAGGTTCTTGAAGTCCTTGGCACTTCCTGGCCTCTTTGGTGGTGCTTCCTGGGATCGAAGAGCATCTGAAAGGCTAGTTCGTAGCAGGGCAGTCTGTTCCCTCTGGGATTCTATAAGTCCCTGGAATACTCCAAGTAGCTGCGCTCCATCCATAGTAACTGTCGGAGTAGTTGGAGGCAGAGGGAGCGCAAGGGTTTCAGGCACAGTCTGTTCGACGGGTTCGGATGTGCCTCCTACGGTATTCCTTGTCTGAACCATTCTGAAAGGTTAAGGGATAGTGGGATTAGAATAGATTACTTGGAAATCAAGGATGATAGGATTTGCTAGGAATTATGTCAAGATTTGAAATAAAAGATCCTATTCTGTGAATGAGCTTTTCCTAAAATCCTCAATCTTATTTCATACTCTGTCCTAAGATATTACACTATTTAAGGATTTTAGACCTGCATGGGCCACCATAAAAATGTGTCACGACCCGCACCCAGATGAATCGGGCACCGGTTCGCGAGTACGTCCAGCCTACGTCGCAGTGTCGGCGGTAGTACGCTGTCTAGATCATATTCAAAGGTAATTTAAAATCTAGCTCATTCACAGTGAATAAATAGGCAAGGATAATAACAGGAAATAGGAATGCTAAGATTTCAAGACAAATTTGTGACATCCAAATCTACAGTTTAATACAGAATCAGAAGATAAATCGGGGACAAATCCGAGTATTATGCTGAAAGAAAAAACTAGCTAACTGACTAACTACTCCTCAAAAGTAGTCTCCTGAGTAGGAACCGGCTCCTCAATAGTATCATCTGCTATGCCATATGGGCCATAAAAGATAGGGGCATAGTCCTCATCATCGCCTAAATGTCAACGGATCCAGTCAGGAAAGGAGCAAAGTACCAATACACAACAAAGCTTACACTAAATAATTATGACAAGTAGTAAAAACTGACTAAGTATCACGATAACAATTATACATAATAAGTAATAAAATTAACTAATGTGATAAGTACTATAAATCAGGGATATAAGTAAAACAGGATCATAATGAGATAAGAAAATAGAACTGCAATAAGACAAAAGAAACTATGTGTGTGTGAAATTGTGTATTTAGAATACATAGTTGGCATGTAGGGGGTTATAAGGCTAATAAGGCACGTCATAGACGGCTAGCAGTCAGGAACAATCGAGTATAAGGCTGATGGTACAGTCGCGTACTCAACAGCTAGCAGTCAGGACATGAGGGAAAGGGTAAACTACATGCCTCCTAGTATTCTCCCTCCCGACACAAAAATTGAGACATGAAGTCCAAATTCTAACACTAAGTATAATCATCCAATGGTGCTAGTAGAGCAAGGAACTAATTATCATAATATAAAGAATAAACTTGAAGTGCAGGTACTTGCCTGATGTTTGGATTCCAACTACGGTTCTGTCCTCGGGAAATTTTCAGATATGCCTCCGGATGCTGAAATAACCATTACCATCATGCTCAGAAGACATCAAATATCTAGAAATGCCTGTCCTTGTATCCAATTTGGACACAGGGGCAAAAATGACAATTTTGGGTCAAAACGGAGTCCGCATGTGGGCCCGCTTTGCACCGAAAAACATGTCAGGGTCAAAGGTCTCCAAATTCATCCAACTTAGTGTCAACAAGTCAGGAACGCTGATACGAACTCAACGGAACTTCCAGAATTGGATTTCGATGAGCCGGTCGTAAAATCGTCCATCGAGGGGGGCCTACGGGGCCCACGACACGCGATTTCGTCAACGTTCTCGGATTTGAACCAAACTTGGGTCACAGGACCAGCGTATTGCTACGAGTCCGATGGCGTAAGTTTTATTTCGATCCGACGTGTGTACAGAAAGTTATGACTTGTTCTAGGAAGGGCAGATACGGGACGGTGTCCACGGATACGCGTTGATTCCGGTGTGCACGCACATCCGAATCGACTTTCGCGAAATCCCACACGTCCGTATCAACGACGCGCACATATCTGTGAAGACCGTGCGCGACCAAGTCGTCCCGTTTGGCGGGGCGTACTCAGTTCCGGGGTGAAACAGGGCGTTACTTTTCCTGTTTTTGGATCGCGGTTCGCGATCGTCACAGGACGCGATGCACCGAGCGGTTTGCCCGGGCACCGAGGGGGTCATGCAGGCTACGCGTTGAAATTGACGAAATTGAAAATAGGGTTACGAGTAGAAAGTTACGAGTACCTGAACAGGGCTAAAAATCTGATTCCCGCGTGTTCGAGTGTCGAGTCAGTGTCCTGTGTCCTGTGCTGTGTCCGTGTCCACGGTGGCTCTAGGGTTGCTGGAGATTGGCCGGGGCGGCTCGCTGGAGGAGGGAGGCTCGACGAGGGGCTGGGCCGAATCGTCGCAAAGGCAGAGATGAGGGGCGGCCGGAGGCAGGCTGCTCGAGGCTCGAGCGGCGGAGGCTGCTGCCGTAGGGTGTTCTGGAGGGAAAATACGAGGGCGGCCGGCGGAGAGAAGGGAGGAGTATGTAACACCCTATTCCGTTCAAGCGGACTGCCGTCTCAATCGGCAATCGTGCAGCTGTCCCGACCTGCTTTGCTTCGATCAAGAAGCAAAGGATATCCAGACTTGCCCCTACAGGAATCCGGCTTGGACTTTCAGAGGCTCGCTCAGACGTATCGCTCTACCGAGGCGAATCATCGCTAAGGTGGGTGGCTACGGTGAACTTATCTTTGCTTAGCCAGCACACATAAAATCTGGAATATTTATGCTAGTCGCTAGGTGATTCACCCCCTGCATGCTAATAAATCCAACGCACCTAGCTAAGGGAATAATCCCAACTCATATTGCTTGCTAGAACATGGAAAAGGAAATACTGCTTATATTCAGACCCTCGCATGCTAAGTCCCTTAACGGTTTCATCTCTCGGACTACCTTCGGGCCCGAGCAACGTGCCTTCTTATGTACCTAGAAACGCATGCTTGTCTGCTTGAATGTTACCGTGTTTTCATCCAAACCTCGGGAGACTACTACGTAGTCGTTCCGTGCCTGAATAACCCGGCAAGTATCCGGGACCGTTAGGTCGCCAAGGCAGTTCCCGATTCAGGAGACTGCATCATGTCAAGTAAAGAATCATACTCCTGTGGCAAGACTCATTCAGGTATTTGGATCTCCCTGCAAGTCTCCCTCCTGTACGGGCTTACAGCAGCCCAGAAGACTGTGTATATCCAATAGCTAAATGAATCATACTCCAGTGGCAAGACTCATTTAGGTATTCGGATCTCCCTGCAAGTCTCCCTCCTGTGCGGGCTTACAGCAGCCCAGGAGACTGTGCATATCCAATAGCTAAATGAATCATGCATTACTGCTTTTCGTGTGCTCGTATGTATATGCTTGCAATGCCTCGTGTGATTATCGTGTGAATATGGCTTGCAATGCATCGTGTATTTATCGTGTGTATTTAACCTGTTGCGTGCTTGCCTGTGAAACAAAAGATAACAAGTCATCCTCGCTTAGCGGCTATCCGCATGCGAGTCATTGCATCAAGAACAACTGAGCACACCAAATACTGTCCCGTTCAATGACTCTCATATTTGCATGTTGCATATGCTTGCCTCCTGAATGTTTATACATGCCTCTGCTCGAATTTATACTGTTTGCCTCAATGTTTGCCTTAGACAGGGAAGGAGATGGTAAGTTGGTGAGTCTCACCGTATTTCCTCTAACATCGCACGGCGCACTGCCCGACACGATAAGCTATTCAATGTTTGCATGAAACTGATCCTAAGGCAACTAGAAAGACAACTTAATAGTTGTGCACGGAACCTGTATTACGTGTTTGGATTTGTCGAGCGGGCGAGTAGCTTCCCCACCAGTGCATTCAATGTACTGATAATCCACCAGTTTGATATGCAGGGTGCGGGAGAACCTCGTTCGGTGCAGATGCTTCCTTCGTGCGTGCTAAGGCCAGGAGTTCCCTCTGAAGCCTTGCAACGGTGCGTCCGGGACTGAAGCGCATATACAAGACATAATGTTGGAGCGTCGCCAGACCATCGCCTGTACAATCATTCCACAGTTGTAGCCACTTGGCATGCTTTTACTGTTTCAGAGAGAGAGAGGCTTGAGCGACTTGTAATCTCGGCTATACGCCGCCTGTAATACATGTTTCATATCAATAAAGAGATTACTTTACTTGTTTCGATGCTTCTGCTATATTGTCGACTCAGTGAACCTGTTACCGATCGCTATGCGTTCCTAAACTTCGCTGCACTCGGATAATCTGTGCGACTCTGTGGCTTAGAACTCTTGCCGCCAGCCAATGAACCATGGCCTTGCACGGGCGTGGATCACGCTCGTGCGGCATCACGCCCGGATAGGTTAAGCGATCGTTCCGCAGGAGCGCTGGCGAGGGTGATTCCCGCCTAGCGGGAACGGCCGATTTGCCTGCGGGAGATTGGGGCGTGACAGGTTGGTATCAGAGCGGAATTGATTCTCTGGCCCAAAACCGTTGCTATGACTCTGAGATATTATCGATATGGTTTTGCAAAGAGCGTTCCATACAATAAGTCCATAGATATTCTCAAAGTGCAAAATGTTTCCTGAACTTGAATTGCTTGATTGTTTCGATTGAGTACGGCGAGGGACGGCACTATCGCTACTCGGGATATCGAGAAGTTTATCCTTGAAGTTTTGAGGACGAAACTTTTTGTTGGTTGGTAAGTATGTAACGCCCCGCTCTGCGCCGACGTTATGTATCAAGGTGAGTGGGCAGAACTTCGTTCTCTGATTCTTGCATGCCTTAATAATAACCTGAGTTTTTGCTTGCAATGTTTTCTTAAGAGAATGATAGAACCTGCCTTGCATGTTAATGAACGAACTCACCTAGCTTGTCTTTGAAACAATGCCTGCTTAACGAGAATCCTGGATTGCCTGCTTAGAGTGCATGAATATGTTCACTATCGTCTATGCTTCGAGAGAACCATACTGTGCCTGAACGTGTTCAAGTGATAAGTCGGATTGCCCCGCAACAATGAGTGTATTCTGATGGTTCGTCTCGTCTGCATACTAGAGTTTATTTAATAGTGTTCCATGCATTCGCACGCGGTCGGACAATGGCTATTGGTGGAGAGCTGAACTGCATGTGTCACGGCTGCTACCATGATAGTGCAAAGCAACCATGAGTCACAGCTGCCTCTAGCATCAGATAAAGAGTCATTGGTATGCTGTTCCACCAGCTGCCGATCCTGAGTTACTCGGGGACCGTCCTGCATATAGCTAAGTCATTGTGTTGGCTTAGATAGTGACTGCCCCTAAGAATGTGTATTGTGTGTCTAGCTTTGCATTAGACCCTCGAGTCGCACGAGACACGCTGCACACACCCTGAAACATGAACGGTTTGCTTGCTTGCATATTCAATATGAAACTCTGTTTCCAAACATATTTCTAAACAAGTAAATCGACTCTGCTAGAACTGCATGAAACGAACCTAGGTAAAACTAGAAAGATCACTAGTAATGTAATATTTTATAACATGATTACTTAGTGCCTGTTTGAGTGAATGCTTGTTTCTGTTCAGTTGATTTATCTCACCAGTACTTGTATAAAGTGCTGACCCACAAACAGTTTACTTGTTCGCAGGTACTGGATCGTCCAAGGGAGCGATAGGCGTGCCACAGTCCCGAAGACCCGGAATCCTGGTTTCGATTGTTGCCCCGAGAATGCTATCATATAAGGGGGCATAATGTATGGAACAAACGTGTGCCTTTGCTAAAGGAAACCCAAGTTGCCTCGATTGTCCCGAACACTCAGTTGGCTAATGCATTGCATTGTAACAAAGTCCCTTTCCGCTGCTTACTCGATTGATGCGATGATAGCCAACTATCAACTTAAACGATTGGCCTTACACGGGCGCAACCCCAGGCCCGTGCGGCATCACGTCCCCCGAAAGCTCGAACGGGCCATTCGCTTGGCTCCCTTCCTCCCTCGCACCCGCGGGACGGGCGCGGTGATTCGCGTCCGGTGCACCGAGGCACGGTGATACGTGTCCGGTTCGTTAATTCCCGGCCGCACGGGGTGGGACAGGACGGAGCGACGGCCCGGGCGGGACCGGGGCGTGACCGAATGGTATCAGAGCCTGGCTTCTACGCCTTTGGACTTCGATTCGATATCTCTATTTCGAAAGCTCGTTCGTGGGTTATGTGCACGCTCTCTCTCAATGCCTCGATGGGATGTTCCAACAATAAGTCTAAATACTTTAAAAATACATTTTGAATGTTATGTTTGCTTGCCTGATTGTATGCTGCGAGTGGCCCTTGTGCCAACCTGTGCGAACCCTTGAGAGTATCGCTAGTAGCTTGTCCGATTTTCACTAACCCTAAGTTTGGTTGAATGCATCTATTCGAGGGACGCCTTGAACTAGTGCACCATCCAAGACTTAAGAAAAGGTGAAACTCGAGTGCTAAGACTTCGCTATCACTGAGCTGGTTGACGTATTCAAGCAAGAGGGTACCTTCAAAAGTGCGCACGATCCAGTCTAAGCGATATGCTGATTTCGAAGCTTGTGCAAGTGAAGATCCAAATGAACAAGTACAAACGACTTGTCTAGGATTGCCTCAACCCTAGATTACTGCTTGTCCTTAGTAAGTCTCGAGGACGAGACTTTTTCTAAGTTGGGTAGGATGTAACACCCTATTCCGTTCAAGCGGACTGCCGTCTCAATCGGCAATCGTGCAGACCTGCTTTGCCTCGATCAAGAAGCAAAGGATATCCAGACTTGCCCTTACAGGAATCCGGCTTGGACTTTCAGAGGCTCGCTCAGACGTATCGCTCTACCGAGGCAAATCATCGCTAAGGTGGGTGGCTACGGTGAACTTGTCTTTGCTTAGCCAGCACACATAAAATCTGGAATATTTATGCTAGTCGCTAGGTGATTCACCTCCTGCATGCTAATAAATCCAACGCACCTAGCTAAGGGAATAATCCCAACTCATATTGCTTGCTAGAACATGGAAAAGGAAATACTGCTTATATTCAGACCCTCGCATGCTAAGTCCCTTAACGGTTTCATCTCTGGGACTACCTTCGGGCCCGAGCAACGTGCCTGCTTATGTACCTAGAAACACATGCTTGTCTGCTTGAATGTTACCGTATTTTCATCCAAACCTCGGAAGACTACTACGTAGTCGTTCCGTGCCTGAATAACCCGGCAAGTATCCGGGACCGTTAGGTCGCCAAGGCAGTTCCCGATTCAGGAGACTGCATCATGTCAAGTAAAGAATTATACTCCTGTGGCAAGACTCATTCAGGTATTTGGATCTCCCTGCAAGTCTCCCTCCTGTGCGGGCTTACAGCAGCCCAGGAGACTGTGCATATCCAATAGCTAAATGAATCATACTCCAGTGGCAAGACTCATTTAGGTATTCGGATCTCCCTGCAAGTCTCCCTCCTGTGCGGGCTTACAGCAGCCCAGGAGACTGTGCATATCCAATAGCTAAATGAATCATGCATTACTGCTTTTCGTGTGCTCGTGTGTATATGCTTGCAATGCCTCGTGTGATTATCGTGTGAATATGGCTTGCAATACATCGTGTGTTTATTGTGTGTATTTAACCTGTTGCGTGCTTGCTTGTGAAATAAAAGATAACAAGTCATCCTCGCTTAGCGGCTATCCGCGTGCGAGTCATTGCATCAAGAACAACTGAGCACACCAAATACTGTCCCGTTCAATGACTCTCATGTTTGCATGTTGCATATGCTTGCCTCCTGAATGTTTATACATGCCTCTGCTCGAATTTATACTGTTTGCCTCAATGTTTGCCTTAGACAGGGAAGGAGATGGTAAGTTGGTGAGTCTCGCCGTGTTTCCTCTAACATCGCACGGCGCACTGCCCGACACGATAAGCTATTCAATGTTTGCATGAAACTGATCCTAAGGCAACTAAAAAGACAACTTAATAGTTGTGTACGGAACCTGTATTACGTGTTTGGATTTGTCGAGCGGGCGAGTAGCTTCCCCACCAGTGCATTCAATGTACTGATAATCCACCAGTTTGATATGCAGGGTGCGGGAGAACCTCGTTCGGTGCGGATGCTTCCTTCGTGCGTGCTAAGGCCAGGAGTTCCCTCTGAAGCCTTGCAACGGTGCATCCGGGACTGAAGTGCATATACAAGACATAATGTTGGAGCATCGCCTGACCATCGCCTGTACAATCATTCCACAGTTTGTAGCCACTTGGCACGCTTTTACTGTTTCAGAGAGAGAGAGGCTTGAGCGTAATCTCGGCTATACGCCACCTGTAATACATGTTTCATATCAATAAAGAGATTACTTTACTTGTTTCGATGCTTCTGCTATATTGTCGACTCACTGAACCTGTTACCGATCGCTATGCGTTCCTAAACTCCGCTGCACTCGGACAATCTGTGCGACTCTGTGGCTTAGAACTCTTGCTGCCAGCCAATGAACCATGGCCTTGCACGGGCGTGGATCACGCTCGTGCGGCATCACGCCCGGATAGGTTAAGCGATCGTTCCGCGGGAGCGCTGGCGAGGGTGATTCCCGCCTAGCGAGAACGGCCGATTTTCCTACGGGAGATCGGGGCGTGATAGAGTAAGTGGTGGTTCGCCGGGCTGGAGGGTGGCCGGAAATAGGACCTAGGGTTTCGGCAGGGGAAGATGAGGGAGGAGGAGGAGGTGGAGATGGGTTTAAATAGGGGAGATCCGCGGGGGGGCTGGCCGGGAGAGTCGGAGAGAGGGGGGACGTGCCGCACGGGGCGCGGGGGCTGACGCGGGCTCCGGCGACGTGGCCGGAGCCATCGCCGGGAAAAGCGGGGGACGCGGTCGTGGGGGAGAAGGGTTATGCGGGTCGGGTCCGAGCGAGTTCGGGTCTGGCCGACCCGACCCGACCCGCTAGCCACTGCGGGCTGGGCCGCGGTTTTGGGCCAGGGTTTGGGTATTTTAATAAATAAAATAAATAATAATAGTTAAATAATTAATTAAGTAGTTTTTAGGTATTTTAAAATAGGTCCGAGGCCCAAAAAAATCTAAAAAATTATCATAAGTCCAGTTTTTTATTTTATACCATAAAATATTATTTTCATAATATTTTAACACCAATTAACAGCATTTAAAAAAATCTTTAACTCCCAATTACCTTGGTTTGTCTTCCAGAAAATTACCGTAAAATTGGGAAAATTATATTAAAATTATTCTGAAAAATCAGGGTGTTTACAGTCGGCCTCTCGGTTTGCGGCATTGGCGTAGCCCCTGAAGTCTGGCCCTCGAAATACTATGTGGGAATCGTCTGGGAAGTCTGTCCCTCGTACTGTTGTGTAGGATCGCTCTGAGAAGTCTCGCGCCAATGTATCAGCGGGGCCTGTAATGGTGGTTGCCCTCCAGGTAGTCCCTGGGGTACCTCCTCTCTTTGGGTGGTGTCGTCTGGCACCACGGCACTGGGTGCCCCTCGTCCGCTGCACAAGTTTATCTTGATGTAAGAGATAGGACTTCATTAAAAGAGTACGGAATCAAGCAACAAGATGCAGATATTTAGAAGCAATACGAAGGAAGTTCAAAGGCGCAATCAAGGTGGATGAGACCTAGTAATTTCTATCCTATTGTAGGCTCACTGGGCATGTTACCATACCACAAGCGATAATTTTGACCTGCATGGGTCACCACTAAAACATGTCATGCCACAATCCTAAAATACACGGGACCAGGCCACGTGGCAATAGCCAACTGTCACATCTCCGAGGATAACCCAATTTAATGGATCATAACGAAGAGTGCTACGTTGTCCTAAATACTAACAAGTCCAATATTAATCAACAACAGGTAATATAATCTCATCCACAATATAAAAAACAAGAAAGTACTAAAATAAATACTGGAAGATAAATGCCAGTCTCAAAATATCATAGTACAACCAAGAATGTCTGGTGAGGACAAACCCACTACTAGGACAAAAATAAAGTACTGAATGATAGATAAAAAGAGTAATGAATAGGGCATCGGCTGACTAGATAATGATGCTCCCAATCCTAGGCAGAAGGCCTACCAACTGATCACGGAAACTCTGACGGTAGCACATCTAGCTCCTCCGCGGTAGCGTACCTAGTCTCTTGTCCTGGGCCGTACACTGTGGGGTAATATGTCTCGTCCAAATCTGGAAAGGTACCAGGTCCTCAGAGGGACGTAACAAGATACATAGAAGCATGCCATATATAAATACTGAATAAAATAAATAAAGGGTGTGCTAACCATCTAAGTGAATGCAATGTGAGAATAACTTTGGTACGCATGGGTAGGCATAGGCATAACGTCCAACACTCCAAGGAGCGTGGTATCTGCAACGTTCATCATTCCGAAGAATGAGATATCTATAATATATATACGTCCGTATCACTACAAAGAGCGCGGTGTCTGCAATAAAGGAAGTCATTGGATCCGTGGCTCCTCCGGATACTACGGAGTCTAATGTGTGTATCTCATACGCCTACTAGTTGTCCTCCCCGCCCAATATAGATACACAAGTCGAATACTCGATGTGCATACCACGTATCTATATGCCAAGTCGCTATAAATAAAATAATCCTGAGTTACGTACTAACCGTGATGCATGTCACACGCACCGATAGCTAGTCGAGTACGCAAACCCGCATCCCAATATGAATTTGTCATCGTGAAACATGTAAGAGTGTCAGTCTGGAAAGATATCAGAGTATCCTCTTAATGGAGTGAGTCTGCTAGTGACTAGGCCAAGTACACTAATCATCGACGCAACCGTCGACTGCACCCGAGTCAATCTCGGACGCACACAGTCATATGAAATAAAGCAACAAGATATCATACAATATATGCATTATTTAATTTAAACAGTAAATATGGCAAGGTATCTTGCCTGGGTCCTCAAGCTGTGAACGCCAATAGCCTGCTCCTGCAGTATCTCCTGGCTGGTCCAGTGATCCTAAACACACAATATAGTATAGAAATCTAGCATCAGACACTAAATAATACATACACACAACTTACGACGCTGCTCTTAGTACTGACGCAAGGGTCACGGTTGGTTGACTACAGAGTCTCGTGTGCACGTAGCTAGGGTGCACACGTGTCCTGTCCTCAGTTACCGTGTCTCTTGCGACAATAAATTACCGAAGTTATGGGTCACCAAACTAATTATGTTTTGTATGAATACATGTCCTGATTTCCCATGTTAAGCATACTTGTCGATGTCTAGGTTTTATTGGTGAATACAAGTCTTTAATAACAAGTCCTGCTATTAGGGTATTTACTAATTTATTAATTACTAACTTATTAATCATTATGTAATTTGATTAAGCATACACACATTCACAAATAGGATTTTAAATTAACTATCTCGTGTCCATGCAATAACATGACACGACGACACAACTCTACACAATTATACGACGATATCATGAAGAAGAAAGGAATTTAGGTATTTACCTAGGCGTGGGTGAACGGGGGGTCTGTTCGTCGACGTGCACGCTCGTCGGCGGTCAGTGGAGCTCCGGCGTCGGCAGCAGATCATGGCAGTAGCGGCAGCAACTGCAGCAGTTGTAACAGCGACAGCAGCGGCGGCAGCGACGGCTTTGGATGGCGGGGACGCTGCTGGTCGGGGGGGAGGAAAGAGGTGTTGTTGGTCGGTAGACAGTGCGGGAGGCGGTGGTGGTGGCTTTGGGCAGTCGGGCGGCTCGGCAAGGGTGCTCAGGGTCGGTTGTGATGGGGTTGATGGCGGCGACGTGGTTTGATGATGAAGGTGGATGGGAGTGAAGGTCAGGCGGCCTGGGGGACGGCGGTGGTGGCGGCCTGAGGTGATGGTGGTGTCCGGTCGTGTCACTACCACATTTTTTAGGAAAGGGTATTTTAGTCTTTTCCTATTTAATTAAATATTGTGCATTGTAAATAAGTATTTATTGTATTATTTAATTATTGTTAGATGTTATTTAATTATTTTGGACTTATATTAGTGGACCCAACTAGTTTAGTTTGGATCCATGGACCAACATGAATTAATTAGTTAGACTTGGCCCATTTAGAAAGCCCATTGTTAAGGAGATTGATTAAATTAATTAAATGATTAGACTAGAAGCTTCCTTCCTTAATTATTTCTTCATGAGAGGCCCCAAGGGGTACATTGAATATTTTATAATTGCTTGGGGAAGGAGGCATGGCCGGCCAATATTAGAGGGGGGAAATTTCTCTCTCCTCTCATTCTCATTTCCAAATCTAGATCTAGAATTCCCCACTCCCAAATTCCTTTCATTCCCATTCCAATTCCCTACCAAATTCATTCCAAATTCTTTCCAATTCACCATTAAAAAGTTGAGAAGCAAGGATCTAGAAGGAGGAAGCAAGGATCTATAAAGAGGAGCAAGGATCTACAATTTGGAAGCAAGTTTATCTCAATTGGAGGTTTCATTGGGAATCCATCTCCCAATAGGTATAATTCAGTTTTCCCATTAAAATAGCTTCTAAATCTGAGATTTAATCATGTAAAATTAACCTATATATATGTACTACCCATAGGACTTGGTTTTGTGTTCATAGGAGACCCATGGAGAAAGTTATGGTGCTTTTTGTGTCAATTTTGATAGAATTCCGAATTTACATTTTGTTGTGTGTGTCAATTGATCCTATAGATCAATTGGTGTGCTTATGTGTTTGGAGATAGTATCGTGTCCACAATTGGGTACATGTAGTTCGTATTCCAATAATTTGGTGATACATGTCGTTTTGGGGATTTTTCCTCCGACACGGGACTTTGTACATGTCGTATTTTGACACGGACACATAGATCTACTTTTGACACTTTGATTTGTTCATAAATATTATTTATGACTTATTTGTGTCCTTCGGGGTACAATTGGTTGTGTGTTGGACTCGTGTCGCATGCGTATCCTAGATCTAGTGGGATACGGTGTGATACTCTCCAATTGTGTGTATTTTTATATAAATCTAATTATTTATGCTTTAATTCTTGTATAATAATTAGTAAATATATATAGATGTTATATATTTATTTTAGTGTATTTATTATGGTATTTATTGTAGCATAGATCTATATATTTTTATGTGTGCTACTATGATGTATAAAAATATATGTAGTTTCCTTTACATGTAATTATATATGTTACTACATATTAATAAAATAAATTATACATAAATATTTTATAAAATATATTTATGTGTTTAAATGAGTAATTATATTAATTATAATTATTATATAATTAATTGTATATTAATGAATATATTTTATGTGTGCTTCTAGCTATGTTAAAATATGTATATTAATACATGCAATATGTTTTGTAGCTATTAGTAATTATTTGTGTAGGATTATGTATATATATAAGTATATATTAAATTAATTTTTTTATATATATAAATATATTGATTTATATATTTATATATTTATATATATATATATATTTACTATTTTTGGTGACAGTAGGATCAATGACAGTGAACTGTCATTGTTAGAACGGTTACAGCAGCCGCTGTAGCAGTGGCGGCGGGTTATTAATGACAGAGCCGCCACTGTCATTAATAACTGCATGCAGCAGCGGGAATTCGCAGCAGTTGCGACACCGACTTTGGTGACAGTTGAAAACTGTCACAAAAGGAGTGACAGCAGTGCAGTTGCACAGCAGCGTTTTGCGACGGTTTTGCTGTGACAGTTGGGACTGTCACTATAAGTCTGTTTATTGAAAATTAGTGTTTTAGCACACTGTTTTCAGTGACAATTGGGCAGATTTAGTTTATATATTATATATTATATTTGTATATATATATGTATATATATATATATGGGTTATTGTAAGGTATAATACTAGTATTGTTATTATTTTATTTATATATAATATATTAGTTTATATATAATATATTATGTATTAGAGTAAATAATATACCTATATGTATCTTGAGCATTACTTTGTGTGGATACCAATTGGGTTCAAAACCTTGATTCCTAAATTATTGTATTTAATATTCTATATTATGCATTATTATTAATATTAGTATTTTGAGGTTTATTTTGGATTCACGTATCCGAAGATACGGTATCCTAATATTTAAGGACGTAGTCTTATGACTTAGAGCTTAGTATTTTGATCCAAGTTTTTGATGCTAGACTTGTACAACCTAGAAATAGATAGTTGACTTTAGAGTTGACCACAGTTGACTTTTGACTTAGAGTTGACTTTTGACCTAGAAGTTGACTAGTTTAACTTGTTCTCTTTTCGGGACCTTGTATTGATGTTGTATTCCATATCTAGGTCTTCGAGACACCGAGTCAGACATCTGTGAGACTATTCATTAGACTTCAGGCGAGTATATTCTCTGATAGTTTCTCATTTATGATATCCTCTATGTTCACTTTATCTAGTATAGATATCCATGTTCTCTTGACACTATAGTTACACGGATTGGTATATCCGGATCTCGTCATGAGATGTTATTCCTTGGTATATGGTGTATATGGTACAAGTATTGTTTCATTGGTTATCTTGTACATGTACAGACACCGATTCTCGGGGAGACTAGCTATCTTCTTTGGGAATCTCGTGCCATAGCATACCGTGGTTGGATCTATTATACCAGTCGGGGTGGGGAGTATTAGTATAGATATGTGATCAAATCCCTATTGAATAAAGTACTGGTAAATGAATAGTGTTGATCATAAATCGCACTTATGATTAGCCAGGCCGCATTGCATCTTGCCCAAGCCGATCACATGTTAAGCTAGTACTCACACACTTAGTCATTAGTATTATTGTTTCATTGGCATATTGTTCATTATTGTATTTATTTCTAGTATTTCCTTATCGTACATATATCTCTTATATCTATTGTGCATCTTGTTTATCCACAGCTATTTACTGCTACATAGTTCTTATCATTAATTAGAACTGCTGTTAGAGATGTACTCTGCTCCTTTCCTGACTAGATATATTTTTCCAGATGATACTGAGGAGTGGTACCCTACCTTTTATGGACCCCAGGATGTTGTGGGTTTAGATTCTGAGACCCTGGCTCAAGAGGGACTTATCCCAACTGAGACAGTTGACCCTGGAGTTATAGCTTCGTAGTATTCTTTGTACTGGATTTGTCTCCAACTTTTTGTGTTGTTCTTCAGACTCATTGATGTATTATTTAGACTCATGAGTTGTATTGTGACTATTCTATTCTTTATCTGATTCGTGCTCATTTCTATCTTAGTTCTGTGATTGAGTATACTATCATTATTGGTGGTTCATTATATTGTTAGATAGACTATCTAGACAGCGTTCTACCGCCGATTCCGCGGCGTAGGCTGGGCCTTGTTTTCGACTAGTACCCTTACACCGGGTGCGGGTCGTGACACGTTTTTGGTGGTGGCTGATGCAGGTCTAGCTTCACAAGTATGTGATGTCGTGGTAGTACGATAACTTAGTTGTACTACTGCGAGCCTGCGATAGGATATAGGATATAGGCTGAGATACTCAATCACATCTAGGAAAATTCTTTTGATTCAACTATTCTCCTTTGACATTGATACTTGATCCCTTAAACTGTCCTTTCCTTGATGTCTTACATCTTGTGCCATATTGATTTTTTCTTTCGCTTTGTCTCAGGATGCCGCCTAAGACTAGATCACAGCAGGGGAGAGCAGCTTCTGAGAGGTCTGCGACGTCCCGAGGGCCTGCACCAGTCACTTCTCCAGTGATTGGAGTGTCAGCTGCTTTCGGAGGTCCACCACCTACTCAGAGGACTGTGTCAGCTGTATCTGAGGGGCTTCCACCTCCACCTCCTATGCCAGCAGAGGCGTCACAGATGTTTACACTATTTCGTGAGATGCTCGAGGCACAGAGGGCTCAGTCAGAGGCACATCAGAGGAAGACCGACGTTCTACGGCAGGGCATCGAGAGTGCTCATCAGCTTGCTCGTGCTGTAGTTGAGAGAGGAGTTCCGGTCCAGTAGCAGGTTGTTCCTCAGGTTGCTCAGCTTCGGCCAGGCAACATTCAGGACTTCAAGAAACTGGAGCCTAGGGTTTTCAAAGGGACTGTCACGACCAGCACCCGGTATAGGGGCACAAGAGCGTGGGTACGTCCAGCCTATGCCGCAGCATCGACGGTAGAACGCTATCTAGGTCACAATACTAGCTAATCACTCTCACATGAATATCTAACTCCATAAGGAGACACAGATATCACAATATAATATGGAATATACTCAATCACATAAACTAGAGCACGATGAGATATCGAAGAAAATAAATGAAATACAAGACAAGTCTAAACAACAATAAACAGTCTAACCTGCAATCAATAACATCCAGTCTCCAAGTAAGTCGGAAACAAGTCCTCTAAGTCAAAGTCTGGAAAAAATATCCAGTCAGGATTGGAACGAAATACACCTCTAACAGCAGTTCCATGCATATTGACAAAAACTATAACACAGTGTAAAGAAATACAAGACAGATAGGAATACTGGCAATAAGAAATACTGACGAGCATGGATGTACTGGAAATAAATGGAATAAAGAAATGTTGGAATAACTAGAATACTGGAGCATGTTATCATCAAGGTACATCTAGCAATAAAATAGAAATCCAAGTACACGCAAGAACAATGAACTGGTATATAAATGTGTACAAGAACAACAACTAGAACATGTAGAGATGCTAGATCAATATACTAGAGATGCATGTCAATGATCCTCTAACCAAGTGCGTGAAACATTAGTATATTATGTGATCGGCTTGGGTTATATGACTCATTACATGGATTAGCGATCATCCCCAACAGGTCAGGCTAACCGAAATGTAACAGTGATGAGGCATGTAAGGGTAAGGCTGCACCGACATGAGATATGGGTAAGCTAATGCTGTATGTAAGGGGTATGATCACATAACTACTAATACTTCCCCATTTCCCCCAGCTAGCACGATGGATCCCAATCACGACTCCTCGTGACAGGTCTCGATGATGCCAACTCGTATAAATAATCGTGTCTGAGTCATGTACGCTATACAACAAGAATTATAGAGATAATCAATATAATAAAACTGTCAGAGAATGTACTCGCCTGGGGTCCTGCTGCTGGTATGAATCAGAGTCCAAGTCACAGTCCAAATAGCCTATGTATTACAATTTATCATGTCAAAAGATAATTTATTTTAATTTATTTAATTCTGGAATAATTATTCTTAAATCCTATTTTAATCTTATTATTCTGATTTTTAGGTTAATTTATAAATTTTGTCCAAAGGAACTGAATTTATCGACTCGAGACTCATGGCACACAAATCGAGACGATCTGTTGACCGAAAAGTCAACCGATACAAACTCGACTTTCATGCATGATTACCTGTAGATTTCAGCGTCAAAAATATGCTGGAATTTATGGCTCGTCCAAATTCAAATTCGTTTGAGAATTATGGTACATACAAGTTTCGTATCGTGCACCGATGGTTAAATTCTAACCTAGAAGTTCTACAGAATTAACAATATAAAAATACTTCGAAATAAATTTTGCAAAAAACATATGTCAATGATCTCGACATTAGCTTTCCGAAACTTTAAACGGTTCATGATTCTAATTCCTGGTTCTCCCGGAATCATGAAAACATCGAAACACATCTATTTTCGGATATGCTGTGTTCTACGAATTTTCCAGAATTTAATAATCATAATTTCGTAAAACAAATTATATAATCAGAAAGCTAACCTCAATATCTTTATAACACAAAAAATTAGACCTCATTTGGAGTTCGGAGCTATGCGCAATGGCTTCTGGAAGATGAAGGAACCCTAGATGGCAATTCTCCAAAATTCGGCTGAAGAAAAACCCTAGAAATAAACTTAAACTAATATATATATAGAGGAGAGAGAAAGCAGTCGCGGCTCAGATCTTGACACGTGGCAGCCATCCAACGCTGCCCGCCCCACAGTCACTGACAGGCGGGCCTGGCACTGTTTGCTGTGGGAGGCTGACAGGTGGGCCCCCTGTTTTCTGACTGGGCAGAAATAATTTCTTTTTGGGTTTTCTTTTTCAGAAAATAGTTTTTAATTCAGTTTTTTATAATTAACTCAAAATAAATGTTAAAAATAATCAAAAAATTTCCAAAAAATTCTAGAAAATATATTTTATTATTTAGAACCTAAAATAAAAGTTTGGGATATTTTTAAATATATTTGTCCCTAAAATAAATTCTTGAAAGTCCTAGAAAATTAGGATTACTAGTTTTTAATTAACAAAAAATTATGGAAAAATTCTACTAGCCCCAAATTAACCTAAAAATAATATTTAAGCACGAATTTCAGGATACTGAGGTTACAAGTCTACCCACCTTAAAAAAAATTTGTCCTCAAAATTTAAAATCCTCAATTGTTTTTTTTTTTACCATCAAAATTAAATTCATCAAATCATACAATCATGAACTAATCCATATTATTTTTTCACAACTTTTCAAAATTCTAGAAGTATCATATTCCCGCAAACCTTTAAAATTAAAAAAATCAAATTTCATTCTTATCAAAATCTCCTCAAAAATTTATGCTAATCACTAAATACAAAACTTAATATTCAGTCCTCTAATTTTAAATCCACTCAATGTATATTTATAAAATTTAAAAATCTCATCCAAAAAGTTTGTATTCAAATACTAACCCATTAATCATCTTACTCCTTAAATTTTGAGTAAATCACTAAATACAAAATTTACTATCCAATCCTTTAATTGAAATCCAGTAAATGCATATTTATAAATTTTTAAAAAATCTTATCCCAAAATTTGAATTCAAACACTAATCCATTAATAATCTTACTCCTTGATTCTTTTTCCACACAATGCTCAAATAATATAATACTCGCAAAATCTTCAATTACAATATTCAAAATAAATCTATATCTTGCAGTCAAATAAATACAATGATAATCTTCTTAATTTCCTCAAATGTTAGTGACATTCAATCATACCACAATCTTCATAAAAATTTATGATTTTAACAAATCGTCAATTCTGTCATTTTAAATTCTCAACTTTCTTCATTTAAATAAATATTTATCCTCAAAATTTAAAATACATTGTCTCTCTTTGTCAATTCATAACCTCTTCATTAATTCTTCACCACGTTCAAACCCCCAACAATCAAGGTCTAAGAAAATCCTACCCACCGTCATACAATATACAATCTAGAGAAAACATACATGGTTATGGTCACTTTTGTCATGGTATTACAGTATCTGTCGGGGTGTACTACCAGCTACATTCTAGCAAGAGAATTATTGATACAAACTACGATACTAAAAAATCAATTAATCAATCAAACAGATGAAAAATGAACAGAAGGAAAGAACAGAACATAGCCTTCTAACCCATTACTTGGACATCTTCAACTTCTATCGTACACTTAACTCTGGCACATTTATTCACATATTTCTTTTCCTATACACTGTTACCCATATCAACTAATCATTAGTCCACAACATCCATGAATACATCCTCATTGCATACACCTAACTATTGATACATAGATATGATACCAAGAATCTCTAACACAACCATAGTTCAATTATGCATCCAAAGTTTGATACTTGTATCCCTTTAGATACCACTGTTTCTACTACAAGCATACTCACTGCTAGCTTCTTACCTACTATAATTGTTTATACAAGTTGTTCTTATCACTCAACTGCACACCAAGTGCAACACACCATACTAAGTATTGCTCCTTCTAATGCAACTCTAGATGGACATCCAAGTTTGTTTGCAGTGTCATCTCAAGCATTCTCAAGCCAATAGATCCTTACACATGCACATCAACCACTCATATACTGTTATACATTTCTTACCCACCATAAAATTTTATCCTCAAAATAAAATCATCAAAATTTACTTCTCGAATGATTTAAAATAAAATGCATATACTTTCTTCAAAAGTCAAATACTCAATATCGAAAAAATAAATTTTAATCGCTTCCAAAATCTTTATAGCTTGACTATGTTTATTGAATTGAATTCGAATCCTCAAAATTTTAATAACATAAAATCTTAACTCCTCTAAATTCTTAAAAATTGAAATTTATTTCCACTCTTCAAATTATAAATTTAATTCACAAGCATCTAAGTACACATATATGCTCAAGGTGCACACAAATACATCAATTATCTATAACTCTCAACTGTGTACTGAATATTGCACTGCCTGGATTACTTGTACTATTACTTCCAATAATCAAAGTTATCATCACACGTATTTTCTCCAATGATTTTCTATCTATATTACTTGATATACCAATCTAATTATCATCACACGAAGTACTTACTGTTATTAGCACCTTGCTCAATAAATCCTTAATATAGAATCACTAGCACTATTGGTATGGTAACACTAGCTCCATCATTAGATTATCTCATCAAACTTATTAGAACTCACGATTATTCGTACCCTTTTATAATACACCTGTTTCACTTTACTCTCATGGGCAAGTATATGGCTCCTCATCTCGATTGATGTATATGTATTTTCTTTTTAATCTTTTACAGACTGTTACACTAATCTGTGATACACTTTATACCTTTCATGATCAATCTTGATATTCCTCTACCCATGGCACACTCATTAATACCCTTTATGCATATACATTTCTTTACTCTTGACACACCAGGTATCAATCATCAAATTGAACATCATGCTCTATTAATCTTTAACATAATTCCTTGATACTTAATTATTTACATAGATCATCCAATTACATAATTTAATGACTATCCAGGACTGGCATGCTGATTCTGATACTTACTCTTGGAACCATTACTGATACTCTTTTCTCCTTCTATCTATATTGACAATACTAACTATAATAACGCCTATCATAGAACTATTGCTACAAGGTACTATGCTATGGGTATCTCTACATTAATGCCTACTGCTCACATGTCCAACTAAGAAATACTTACAAACTAACAAGTCACACTCAGTTAAACTAATACAAGACACAACCAAAATTGTAAGTCACTAATTATCACACTAACAAGGATCCTTAAAGAAATAAGACTCAAAAAGGAATTGGATCAAGGACTGAAGGTATCTTTACTACTAGTAAAGAAAAGAAGCGATGGAACAAAGTCCTGGAATAACAGAAATAGATAAGTCTTGAGATGATACTTTAAGAACCAATTTAAGATACAACCTGATAATCATACACGTCTGTCTGAAATTATGACACTCAGAATCCTCGCCACGCCAGTAAGCATAGATGCGATAAACGATAGGTTATGTAACTAAGGTATGCAACTCTATAATCATGTCATCTAGAATCTTCGCTACGCCAACCGGTATGGCTGCGAGAGACTCTAAGTTTCATAACTATAGTATGTACATCCAAGTCAGATTCCTACATTCTCGTCACGACAGCTAATATGGCTGCGATAAACTCTAGGGTCCATAACCAAAGTAGACGTTTTACCTTTTTTACTGTCCTCATCAACATATGTCATCAGATGATACCGTAAATTTTAACCCGTAAAATTTATCTCGATATGAAATCAACTCAACAACGATACCAAGAATTAAATTTAACAACTGGTCAACAAGAATCAAACTCAACAATGATACCAAGATTTTAATTTAATAACTGATCAACAAGAATCAAGTTCAATAACAACAAGCGAGAGCGGACGAAAACAAGGAAAGATTTAAATTGTAAATTATAATAAGATTCTCAAGGGGTCGTCCCAGAAATCTCTCAAGAATTTTTGTGATTGAGTATCCTCTCTCATTCTAGTATCCTATGTCCTATATTCTATAGCAGGCACGCGGTAGTACAACTAAGTTGTCGCACCACCACGATATCGCACAACTTGCAAAGTCTGACCTGCATGGGCCACCACTAAAAACGTGTCACGATCCGCACCCGGTATAGGGGCACGAGAGCGTGGGTACGTCCAGCCTACGCTGCAGCATCGGCGGTAGAACGCTGTCTAGGTCACAATACTAGCTAATCACTCTCACATTAATATCTAACTCCATAAGGAGACACAGATATCACAATATAATATGGAATATACTAAATCACATAAACTAGAGCACGATAAGATATCGAAGAAAATAAATAAAATACAAGACAAGTCTAAACAACAATAAACAGTCTAACCTACAATCAATAACATCCAGTCTTCAAGTAAGTCGGAAACAAGTCCTCTAAGTCGAAGTCTGAAAAAAATATCCAGTCAGAATTGGAACGAAATACACCTCTAACAGCAGTTCCATGCATATTGACAAAAACTATAACACAGTGTAAAGAAATACAAGACAAATAGGAATACTGGCAATAAGAAATACTGACGAGCATGGATGTACTGGAAATAAATGGAATAAAGAAATGCTAGAATAACTGGAATACTGGAGCATGTTATCATCAAGGTACATCTAGCAATAAAATAGAAATCCAAGTACACGCAAGAACAATGAACTGGTATATAAATGTGTACAAGAACAACAACTAGAACATGTAGAGATGCTAAATCAATATACTAGAGATGCATGTCAATGATCCTCTAACCAAGTGCGTGAAACATTAGTATATCATGTGATCGGCTTGGGTTATATGACTCATTACATGGATTAGCGATCATCCCCAACAGGTCAGGCTAACCGGAATGTAACAGTGATGAGGCATGTAAGGGTAAGGCTGCACCGACGTGAGATGTGGGTGAGCTAATGCTGCATGTAAGGGGTACGATCACATAACTACTAATACTTCCCCATTTTCCCCAGCTAGCACGATGGATCCCAATCACGACTCTTCGTGACAGGTCTCGATGATGCCAACTCGTGTAAATAATCGTGTCTGAGTCATGTACGCTATACAAAAAGAATTATAGAGATAATCAACATAATGGAAACTGTTAGAGAATGTACTCACCTGGGGTCCTGCTGCTGGTATGAATCAGAGTCCAAGTCACAGTCCAAATAGCCTATGTATTACAATTTACCATGTCAAAAGATAATTTATTTAATTCTGGAATAATTACTCTCAAATCCTATTTTAATCTTATTATTCTGATTTTTAGGTTAATCCATAAATTTTGTCCAAAGGAACTGAATTTATCGACTCGAGACTCATGGCACGCAAATCGAGGCAATCTGTTGACCGAAAAGTCAACCGATACAAACTTGACTTTTATGCATGATTTCCTGTAGATTTCAGTGTCAAAAATATGCTAGAATTTATGGCTCATCCAAATTCAAATTCGTTTGGGAATTATGGCACATACAAGTTTCGTATCGTGCACCGATGGTTAAATTCTAACCTAGAAGTTCTACATAATTAACAATATAAAAATATTTTGAAATAAATTCTAGGAAAAACATATGTTAATGATCTCGATATTAGCTTTCCGAAACTTTAAACAGTTCATGATTCTAATTTCTGGTTCTCCCGGAATCACGAAAACATCAAAACACGTCTATTTTTGAACATGTTGTGTTCTACGAATTTTCCAGAATTTAATAATCATAATTTCATAAAACAAATTATATAATCAGAAAGCTAACCTCAATATCTTTCTAACACAAAAAACTAGGCCTCATTTGGAGTCCGGAGCTATGCGCAATGGCTTCTGGAAGATGAAGGAACCCTATATGGCAATTCTCCAAAATTCGGCTGAAGAAAAACCCTAGAAATAAACTTAAACTAATATATAAATAGAGGAGAGAGAAAGCAGTCGCGGCTCAGATCTTGACACGTGGCAGCCATCCAACGCTGCCCACCCCGCAGTCACTGACAGGCGGGCCCGGCACTGTTTGCTGCGGGAGGCTGACAGGTGGGCCCCCTGTTTGCTGACTGGACAGAAATAATTTCTTTTTGGATTTTCTTTTTCAGAAAATAGTTTTTAATTCAGTTTTTTATAATTAACTCAAAATAAATGCTAAAAATAATCAGAAAATTCCTAAAAAAATCTAGAAAATATATTTTATTATTTAGAACCTAAAATAAAAGTTTGGGATATTTTTAAATATATTTGTCTCTAAATTAAATTCTTAAAAGTCCTAGAAAATTAGGATTACTAGTTTTTAATTAACAAAAAATTATGGAAAAATTCTACTAGCCCCAAATTAACCTAAAAATAATATTTAAGCATAAATTTCAGGATACGGAGGTTACAGGGACGGAGGGCATCGTCTATGTTGATGATTGGCTCGAGGACATTGAGAGTCTTATGAGGGTGTCCCGTCTTTCTGAAGATCTGAAGTTTGAGGCGGTAGGACTTCAACTGTTCGACGTCGCTCGCACTTGGTTCAGGAATGAGCCAGTACTGGTTGACGTAGGACAATCTTGGGAGGTATTCAAGGACCTTTTCAAGAAGAAGTTTTTCGCCCGGATGGACATGCTTGACTTGGGGAGACAATTTGAGAGTCTCAGGGGAGCATGTCTGTGGAGGAATACGCTGCGGAGTTCGGTAGGTTGAGCCGATTTGCAGAGTATTTGGTGAGGGAACCGGAGGTTCGAGCTATTCATTTCCGTGAGAGTCTAAACTGGGAAGTGAAGATTCTCATTCCGTCTTTTTATGAGACATACTCGGAGATACTTGCGGAGGCACGCAAGGTTGAGCGGGATCTGGGTTTGAAGACCAAAAGAGACCGTAATTCTTTTCTAGGGGCCAACGGCAGTGCAGTATCTGCCAAACGTCCTCATTTCCAGTCCAGACCTTTCCAGCAGCCACAACAGAACCAGACTCCAGCGAGAGCACCTTTTCACCAGGCACCTCAGCAGCAGAGACAGTTACAGCAAGCTCCATGCAACTTCTGCAAGAAGCCCGGCCACATCTGGAAAGTTTGCAGGAGGAGGCTAGGAGTTTGTTTATATTGTGGTACTGAAGGGCATCAATCGAGGGAGTGTCCTCGTCGTGCAGTTCAAGGAGCAGCTCCAGCTCCGAGGACACAGACGAGACCACCTGCAGCACAGCCGAGGGGACCGCTTCCGACACAGCAGCAGCGTTTTGTCCAGCATCAACAGCAGAGAGGTGCTCGACAGGGACGAGTGTTTGCTATGACCGTCGAAGAGGAGGAACCCACTGGAGATGTCATTGCAGGTTCTATTCTTCTTGATTCCATTCCAGCTTTAGCTTTATTTGATAGTGGTGCTTCCCATAGTTTTGTATCTGTTTCTTTTGCTCTAAAGCATGGTTTGGTAGCTGAGTCTTTGTTTAGGACCTGCAAGATCATGACCGGGGGAGGCATTATCCTGGTTAATGATATTTGCAAGGATCGGAGAGTTACTCTGGGAGGCCGGGAGTTGAGTGCGTGTCTACTTGTAATGCCACTTCCGAGCTACGATATTGTACTCGGGATGGATTGGTTGAGTAGGCACCGTGCTAGCATAGACTGTAGAGGAGGAAGAGTTTTGTTTGGTCCGCCAGGAGAGCCAGAGTTCGAGTTTACTAGAGGAGCTGCAGAGCAGGGCGAAGATATTATTTGTGGAGCTATGGTGGAAGACAAGGAGTTGCCGCATCCATTGATAGCAGAGTTCTTGGATGTGTTTCCTGAGGAATTGCCAGGATTGCCACCAGATCGAGATATTGAATTTTTTATAGACTTGGTGCCAGGTGCAGAACCAATTTTGCAGCATGTCTATAGAGTAAACAACAGCGAACTGGTCGAATTGAAGAAGCAGGTGGACGAATTGCAGGATAAGGGGTTTATCAGATCGAGTTCTTCACCATGGGGAGCCCCGGTATTGTTTGTACCGAAGAAGGATGGATCGGTGCGCATGTGCATTGATTACAGGGCTTTGAATAATCTCACTATCAAGAATAAGTATCCTTTGCCACGGATTGATGATCTGTTTGATCAGTTGAGTGGTGCGAAGGTATTTTCTAAGATAGATTTGAGATCAGGCTACCATCAAGTGAAGGTGAAGCAGGAGGACATACCGAAGACTGCTTTTAGAACTCGGTATGGGCAGTACGAGTTTATGGTGATGCCGTTTGGTTTGACTAATGCACCAGCGGTATTTATGAACTTGATGAACAAGGTGTTCCACCAGTACCTTGACAAGTTTATGGTGGTGTTCATCGACGACATACTCATATACTCGAGGATACCGGAGGAGCATGAGGAGCATTTGAGGATTGTATTGAAAGTGCTAAGGAAGGAGAAGTTGTATGGAAAGTTGTCCAAGTGTGAGTTTTTCTTGGACAAGGTAGAATTCTTGGGGCATGTTGTGACTGGTGATGGTATTTCAGTGGATCTGAAGAAGATTTCAGCAGTGGAATCTTGGAAGACTCCGAGTTCGGTAGCAGAGATCAGGAGTTTCTTGGGATTAGTAGGCTATTACAGGAAGTTTGTGCAAGATTTTTCGAGGATTGTCGAGCCGATGACCAGACTCACGAGGAAGGATGTGGAGTTTGTTTGGATGGAGGATTGCCAGGTTACTTTTGAGGAGTTGAAGAAGAGGTTGACGTCTGCTCCTATTTTGATGTTGCCATCAGGGTCCGGAGGTTTCACTATTTATAGTGATGCATCGGGGAAGGGTTTAGGTTGTGTTCTTCAGCAGCATGGGAAAGTGATTGCCTATGCATCCAGGCAATTGCGTCATCATGAAAAGAACTATCCTACCCATGATTTGGAGTTGGCAGCTGTCATATTCGCCCTGAAGTTGTGGAAACATTATTTGTACGGAGAGCGTGTGGAGATCTTCACAGACCACAAAAGCTTGAAGTACGTTTTCACGCAAAAGGAGTTGAACATGAGGCAGCATCGGTGGTTGGAACTGATGAAGGATTTTGATATCTCTTTGCAATATCATCCTGGGAAAGCAAATGTAGTTGCCGATGCTTTGATCAGGTATCCGGTAGCTATGTTCTTGACGCAGGATCGATATTTGTTGGAGGACTTGGAGAGCTTGGGCATTGAGATAATTATTCCTGGGTGTGCTATGCAGATGTGGAGATTGCAGATACACTCAGATTTGATGGACAGGATCAAGGCAGCATAGTATGATGATGTATCTCTAAGGAGTATCAAAGCTCAGGTGAGAGCAGGATTGGAGGATGATTTTATTATTGCAGCAGATGGATCTTTGAGGCATGGAGTTAGATTGTGTATGCCTAGTGGGGAGTTGCGAGAGGAGGTATTGCAGGAAGCGCATCGCTCTCAGTATTCCATGCATCCAGGTGCTAACAAGATGTATCGGGATATGCGAGAGAGTGTGTGGTGGTATGGCATGAAGAGGAAAGTGGCACAGTTTGTATCCAGATGCTTAGTGTGCCAGCAGGTGAAAGCCGAGAGACAGAGGCCAGGAGGTTTACTTCAGCCATTACCCATTCCAGAGTGGAAGTGGGAACACATTACTATGGATTTTGTGTCCGGACTTCCACGATCTCCAGGAGAGAAGGACGCGATTTGGGTCATTGTTGATAGGTTGACCAAGTCGGCCCACTTTTTGCCTTTCAAGGTGGATTTGTCTACGGAGAAGCTGGCAGAGATGTATGTGGGGCAGATCATTAGGATACACGGAGTTTCCGTCAGCATAGTCTCAGATCGAGATAGTCATTTCACTTCTCATTTCTGGAGGAGTTTGTAGGAGAGTTTGGGCACTCAGCTCAAGTTCAGTACTGCATATCATCCCCAGACAGATGGGCAGTCAAAGAGGACTATCCAGACTTTCGAGGATATGTTGTGCACTTGTGTACTAGATTTCGGGGGTTCTTGGGAGGACCATCTCTATTTGGTAGAGTTTGCTTACAACAACAGTTACCAGGCTAGTATAGAGATGTCACCTTTTGAAGCTCTATATGGTCGGAGGTGTCGTACTCCTTTGTCTTGGGACGATGTTGGAGAGAGAGTTTTGCTTGGGCCAGAGATGGTTGTGGATGCAGCGAAGAAGGTTCAGTTGATCAGAGACAGACTTCGAGTGGCGCAGGACAGACAGCGGCATTGGGCCGATAGCCATCGAAGACCTTTGGAGTTTGAGGTGGGTAGTTTGGTGTTTCTGAAGATTTCTCCGACACGAGGCACGATTCGCTTCGGTGGAGGCGGAAAGCTTAGTCCGCGATTCATCGGACCTTTCACTATTCTAGAGAGGGTCGGTGCAGTTGCTTATAGACTAGATTTGCCACCTGCATTGGAAGGAGTGCACAACGTATTTCATGTGTCGCAGTTGAGATAATATGTGGCCGATCCTAGCCATGTATTGGATCACTCGGAGATAGAGGTGGGCCCTACTCTTAGCTATCCAGAGCAGCCAGTTGAGATTCTGGATCGGAGAGAGAAGGTGCTGAGGAACCAGACTATTCCTTTGGTGTGCATTACATGGAGGCATCACTCTCCGGGGAAGTCTACCTGGGAGAGAGAGGATGACATGCGAGAGCGTTATCCATATTTGTTTGTACCTTGAGGTATGTTATTTTCTAGTTATGTTCTGTTCATTAGTTAATTGTGATTCTTTAGTTCTGTTTTATGATTTTCTGGGGTAGTTTTTATCTTTAAATTTCGAGGACGAAATTTTTTTAAGGAGGGTAGACTTGTCACTACCACAATTTTTAGGAAAGGGTATTTTAGTCTTTTCCTATTTAATTAAATATTGTGCATTGTAAATAATTATTTGTTGTATTATTTAATTACTGTTAGATATTATTTAATTATTTTGGACTTATATTAGTGGACCCAACTAGTTTAGTTTGGACCCATGGACCAACATGAATTAATTAGTTAGAGTTGGCCCATTTAGAAAGCCCATTGTTAAGGAGATTGATTAAATTAATTAAATGATTAGACTAAAAGCTTCCTTCCTTAATTATTTCTTCATGAGAGGCCCCAAGGGGTACATTGGACATTTTATAATTGCTTGGGGAAGGGGGCATGGCCGGCCTATATTAGAGAGGGAAAATTTCTCTCTCCTCTCATTCTCATTTTCAAATCTAGATCTAGAATTCCCCACTCCCAAATTTTTTTCATTCCCATTCCAATTCTCTACCAAATTCATTCTAAATTCTTCCCAATTCACCATTAGAAAGTTGAGAAGCAAGGATCTAGAAGGAGGAAGCAAAGATCTACAAAGAGGAGCAAGGATCTACAATTTGGAAGCAAGTTCATCTCAATTGAAGATTTCATTGGGAATCCATCTCCCAATAGGTATAATTCAGTTTTCCCATTAAAATAGCTTCTAAATCTGAGATTTAATCATGTAAAATCAACATATATATATGTACTACCCATAGAACTTGGTTTTGTGTTCATAGGAGACCCATGGAGAAAGTTATGGTACTTTTTGTGTCAATTTTGATGGAATTCCGAATTTATATTTTATTGTGTGTGTCAATTGATCCTATAGATCAATTGGGCATGTGCTTATGTGTTTGGGGCTAGTATCGTATCCACAATTGGGTACATGTAGTTCGTATCCCAATAATTTGGTGATACGTGTTATTTTGGGGATTTTTCCTCCGACACGGGACTTTGTACATGTCGTATTTTGACACGGACACATAGATCTACTTTTGACACTTTGATTTGTTCATAAATATTATTTGTGACTTGTTTGTGTCCTTCGGGGTACAATTGGTTGTGTGTTGGACTCGTATCGCATGCGTATCCTAGATCTAGTGGGATACGGTGTGATACTCTCCAATTGTGTGTGTTTTTGTATAGATCTAATTATTTATGCTTTAATTCTTGTATAATAATTAGTAAATATATATAGATGTTATATATTTATTTTAGTATATTTATTATGGTATTTATTGTAGTATAGATCTATATATTTTTATGTGTGCTACTATGATGTATAAAATTATATGTAGTTTCTTTACATGTAATTATATATGTTACTACATATTAATAAAATAAATTATACATAAATGTTTTATAAAATATATTTATGTGTTTAAATGAGTAATTATATTAATTATAATTATTATATAATTAATTGTATATTAATGAATATATTTTATGTGTGCTTCTAGCTATGTTAAAATATGTATATTAATACATGCAATGTGTTTTGTAGCTATTAGTAATTATTTGTGTAGGATTATGTATATATATATAAGTATATATTAAATTAATTATTTTATATATATAAATATATTGATTTATATATTTATATATTTTTATATATATATATATATATATTTACTATTTTTGGTGACAGTAGGATCAATGACAGTGAACTGTCATTGTTAGAACGGTTACAGCAGCCGCTGTAGCAGTGGCGGCGGGTTATTAATGATAGAGCCGCCACTGTCATTAATAACCGCATGCAGCAGCGGGAATTCGCAGCAGTTGCGACGTCGACTTTGGTGACAGTTGAAAACTGTCACAAAAGGAGTGACAGCAGTGCAGTTGCACAGCAGCGTTTTGCGACGGTTTTGCTGTGACAGTTGGGACTGTCACTATAAGTCTGTTTATTGAAAATTAGTATTTTAGCACACTGTTTTCAGTGACAATTGGGCAGATTTAGTTTATATATTATATTTGTATACATATATATATGTATATATATATATGGGTTATTGTGAGGTATAATACTAGTATTGTTATTATTTTATTTATATATAATATATTAGTTTATATATAATATTTTATCTATTAGAGTAAATAATATACCTATATGTATCTTGAGCATTACTTTGTGTGGATACCAATTGGGTTCAAAACCTTGATTCCTAAATTGTTGTATTTAATATTCTATATTATGCATTATTATTAATATTAGTATTGTGAGGTTTATTTTGGATTCACGTATCCGAAGATACGGTATCCTAATATTTAAGGACGTAGTCTTATGACTTAGAGCTTAGTATTTCGATCCAAGTTTTTGGTGCTAGACTTGTACAACATAGAAATAGATAGTTGACTTTAGAGTTGACCACAGTTAACTTTTGACTTAGAGTTGACTTTTGACCTAGAAGTTGACTAGTTTAACTTGTTCTCTTTTCGGGACCTTGTATTGATGTTGTATTCCATATCTAGGTCTTCGAGGCACCAAGTCAGACATCTGTGAGACTATTCATTGGACTTCAGGTGAGTACATTCTCTGATAGTTTCTTATTTATGATATCCTCTATGTTCACTGTATCTAGTGTAGATATCCATGTTCTCTTGACACTATGGTTACACGGATTGGTATATCCGGATCTCGTCATGAGATATTATTCCTTGGTATATGGTGTATATGGTGCAAGTATTATTTCATTGGTTATCTTATACATGTACAGACACCGATTCTCGGAGAGACTAGCTATCTTCTTTGGGAATCTCGTGCCATAGCATACCGTGGTTGGATCTATTATACCAGTCGGGGTGGAGAGTATTAGTATAGATATGTGATCAAATCCCTATTAAATAAAGTACTGGTAAATGAATAGTGTTGATCATAAACCGCACTTATGATTAGCCAGGCCGCATTGCATCTTGCCCAAGCCGATCACATGTTAAGCTAGTACTCACACACTTAGTCATTAGTATTATTGTTTCATTGGCATATTGTTCATTATTGTATTTATTTCCAGTATTTCCTTATCGTACATATATCTCTTATATCTATTGTGCATCTTATTTATCCACAGCTATTTACTGCTACATAGTTCTTATCATTAATTAGAACTGCTGTTAGAGATGTACTCTGCTCCTTTTCTGACTGGATATATTTTTTCAGATGATACTGAGGAGTGGTACCCTACCTTTTATGGACCCCAGGATGTTGTGGGTTTAGATTCTGAGACCCTGGCTCAAGAGGGACTTATCCCAACTAAGACAGTTGACCCTGGAGTTGTAGCTTCGTAGTATTCTTTGTACTGGATTTGTCTCCAGCTTTTTGTGTTGTTCTTCAGACTCATTGATGTATTATTTAGACTCATGAGTTGTATTGTGACTATTCTATTTTTTATCTGATTCGTGCTCATTTTTATCTTAGTTCTGTGATTGAGTATACTATCATTATTGGTGGTTCATTATATTGTTAGATAGACTATCTAGACAGCGTTCTACCGCCGATTCCGAGGCGTAGGCTGGGCGTTGTTTCCGACTAGTACCCTTACACCGGGTGCGGATCGTGACACGTCGGGTAGGGGGAGAAGGCGTGCTTGGTTGGTTGAAAGGATTCGGCTAGGGTTTGATGGAGGTGGTTAAAATTTTAGGGTTTCATGTATAGAAAAATGTGTATTTATATAGGAGGGGATTTTGGGCTGATCTCGGAACTTGGGCTGGCCTGGCTCCTCGGGGTGGGGGCTGGTCCACATGAAAGGTGTACATGGGCTTGGTTATGTCTTGCTTTGGGTGGGTCATGTAATGTCCCACTCCGCATCGGCATTATGTATCAGGTGAGTGGGCAGAACTTTGTTCTCTGATTCTTACACGCCTTAATAATAACCTGAGTTTTTGCTTGTAATATTTTCATAAGAGAATGATAGAACCTTCCTTGCATGTTAATGAACGAACTCAACTAGCTTATCTTTGAAACGATAAGTCTGCTAAACGAGAATCCTGAAACGCTTGCCTAGAGTGCATGAACGTGTTCACTATCGTCTATGCTTCGAGAGAACCATATTGTGCCTAAATGTGTTCAAGTGATAAGTCGGATTACCCCGCAACAACGATAACTGTTCTGATGGTTCATCTCATCTGCATACTAGAGTTTATTTGATAGTGTTCCATGCATTCGTACGCGGTCGGATAATGGCTTTTGGTGGAGAGCTGAACTGCATTTGTCACGGCTGCTACCATGATAGTAAAAAGCAACCATGAGTCACAGCTGCCATTAGCATCAAATGAATGAGTCATTGGTATGCTGTACAACCAGCTGCCGATCTTGAGATACTCGGGGACCGCCCTGCATATAGCTAAGTCATTGTGTTGGCTTGGATAGAGGACTGCCCCTAAGATCGTGCATGTGTGTCTAGCTATGCATTTGACCCTGGAGTCTCATGAGACATGCTGCACAAACCCTGAAACATGAACGAACGGCTTGCTTGCTTATATATCGCATATAAAACTCTGTTTTCAAACATGTTTCCAAATAATGTAATATGACTCTGCTAGAACTGCATGAAACGAACCTAGGTAAAACTAGAAAGATCACTATTAATATAATATTTTATAACATGATTACTTAGTGTTGGTTTGAGTGAATGCTTGTTTCTGTTCAGTTGTTTTATCTCACCAGTACTTATAAAAGTGCTGACCCACCAACAGTTTACTTGCTTGAAGGTACTGGATCGTCCGAAGGAGCGACAGGCGTGCCACAGTCCCTAAGACCCGGAATCCTGGTTTCGATTGTTGCCTCGAGATGCTATCGTATAAGGGGGTATAATGTATGGAACGAACAAATGCCTTTGCATAAAGGAACCCAAGTCCTTCGATTATCCCGAATACTCAGTTGGCTAAATGCATTGCATTACAACAAGTCCCTTTCCGCTGCTTACTCGATTGATGCGATGATAGCCAACAAACAACTTAAATGATTGGTCTTGTGCGGGCGCAACCCCAGGATCGCACGACATCATGTCCCCGATACACTCGTGTGGGCCACACAAAATCCCTTCCTCGCACCCGTGGGATGGGCGTGGTGATTCGCGTCCGGCGTGCCGAGGCGCGGTAATTCGTGCCCGGTTCGATAATCCGGCTATACGGGGGCAGGCAAGGCGAAGCGGCGGCCCGGGCGGGTCCGGGGCCTGACAGAATGGTATCAGAGCGGAATCGATCTCTTGGCCCAAACCGTTGCTATGACTCTGAGTTATATCGATATAGTATTGCAATAGAGCGTTCCATACAATAAGTCCATAGATATTCTCAAAGTACAAATATTTTCTGAACTTGAATTGCTTGATTGTTTCGATTGAGTACGGCGAGGGATGTCACTATCGCTGCTCAGAATATCGAGAAGTTTATCCTTGAAGTTTCGAGGATGAAACTTTTTGTTGGTTGGTAATTATGTAATGCCCCGCTCCACGTCGGCATTATGTATCAAGTGAGTGGGCAGAACTTCGTTCTCTGATTCTTGCATGTCTTAATAATAACCTGAGTTTTTGCTTGCAATATTTTCATAAGAGAATGATAGAACCTGCCTTGCATGTTAATGAACGAACTCACCTAGCTTGTCTTTGAAATGATAAGTCTGCTAAACGAGAATCCTGAAACGCTTGCCTAGAGTGCATGAACATGTCCACTATCGTCTATGCTTCGAGAGAACCATATTGTGCCTGAATATGTTCAAGTGATAAGTCGGATTATCCCGCAACAACGTTAACTGTTCTGATGGTTCGTCTCGTCTGCATACTAGAGTTTATTTGATAGTGTTCCATGCATTCGTACGCGGTCGGACAATGGCTTTTGGTGGAGAGCTGAACTGCATGTGTCACGGCTGCTACCATGATAGTGAAAAGCAACCATGAGTCATAGCTGCCATTAGCATCAGATGAATAAGTCATTGGTATGCTATACAACCAGCTGCCGATCTTGAGATACTCGAAGACCGCCCTGCATATAGCTAAGTTATTGTGTTGGCTTGGATAGAGGATTGCCCCTAAGATCGTGCATGTGTGTCTAGCTATGCATTTGACCCTGGAGTCTCACGAGACACGCTGCGCACACCCTGAAATATGAACGAACGGCTTGCTTGCTTATATATTGCATATGAAACTCTGTTTTCAAACATGTTTCCAAACAATGTAATATGACTCTGCTAGAACTGCATGAAACGAACCTAGGTAAAACTAGAAAGATCACTAGTAATGTAATATTTTATAACATGATTACTTAGTGTTGGTTTAAGTGAATGCTTGTTTCTGTTCAGTTGTTTTATCTCACCAGTACTTATAAAAGTGCTGACCCACCAACACTTTACTTGCTTGAAGGTACTGGATCGTCCGAGGGAGCGATAGGCGTGCCACAGTCCCTAAGACCCGGAATCCTGGTTTCGATTGTTGCCCCGAGATGCTATCGTATAAGGGGGCATAATGTATGGAACGAACAAATGCCTTTGCATAAAGGAACCCAAGTCCCTCGATTGTCCCGAATACTCAGTTGGCTAAATGCATTGCATTGCAACAAGTCCCTTTCCGCTGCTTACTCGATTGATGCGATGATAGCCAACAAACAACTTAAACGATTGGCCTTGTGTGGGTGCAACCCCAGGATCGCACGGCATCACGTCCCCGATACACTCTTACGGGCCACACAAAATCCCTTCCTCGCACCCATGGGACGGGCGCGGTGATTCGCGTCCGGTGCGCCGAGGTAAGGTGATTCATGCCCGGTTCGATAATCCGGCTATACGGGGGGGAGGCAAGGCGGAGCGGCGGCCTGGGCGGGTCCGGGGCGTGACAGGTCTGCCCTCCAATTTAATTTAATTAAAAACAATGCGCACGACGTTCTTTTGTCAATTGAGAACACATGGGATTAAAATTGGGTAGAACACGAGAGTCATGGGCGTAGCAGGCTCAGAATAGATAAATGCCATAATTTGGGTTTTATGGAATTGGGTTGAGGTTGTGCCTCTAATTCAAATAGGAAGGGCCAGTTATGAGAATTTGGGTTTATTGGAATTATACGTAGACGTTTGCAACGAATATTGTGCAGCTCAAATGAAGCACAATATTGAGTATCTAAAAGTTACACAAGGGTCAGATTGGTAGTCTGGCATGTCTAGGAGTTGAGTATAAAATTTGTTTCAAGGTAACTACTAGTGTAGCGCTCCAAACATCGAAGCAACGGTGAGGTGTATTAAGACACATAATTATTGTACATTAATCCTAATTGTAACCAAATTAGTCCTAGTCTCTCAATTTAAATTAATTAATCCTAAATTTTGGTCGAGGGAGTTTACAACGGTGTACCTATGCGCTACGTGACATGTGATATGACTCAATCTCCAGCCTGGACATAAGGGTTAGTCAATGACCAAGCATGGCTAGGATATATTGATTGTTGCATCACGCTGGGGTGAATCCAAATTGAACTATCAAGTGACAAAGTGGATTTGTATCTAGCATGGTCGTACTATGGTACGTCATATAAGGGGAATACCATGTGACCACTCCATGAGATTCCAGTTAACATTATGGTTAACTAGGCAACTAAACTTGTAGAGCTTCATGAGGGGAATGGAATCTCGAGATCGTGCCTAACTAGCCACCTCCAGTCATCTGAATTGGGGTGTGCAGGCTAGTCCCCATGTATATTGTTTAAATCCTCCTTAGTGGATGGCAATATCCGATTATTATATGATACTATGTGTTCTATGCGATCTTAGCACGGTAGCCTTATGAGAGACCGGTGCATACTACTATGTGCTATGCGACGATTTATGGCTCGGCTAACTCTGCTAGTATCTGGTTCGATTTGAGGATTCCCATATGCATAATATCTCTGGGATAACCTATACTCCATCTAGTAAGTCGTACAAGTGATTAGTCGATTATATAACTGAGCGTGTTTGTATATTGTATCTGATGTCAAATAGTCTAGGGACATGGATTATCATGGTGCAAAGGTTTAACCCTTGTCCTTGTCACGCCCCGATCTCCCGCAGGCTATTTCGGCCATTCCCGCTAGGCGGGAATCACCCTCGCCAGCGCTCCCGCGGAACGATCGCTTTGACCCATCCGGGCGTGATACCGCACGAGCGTGAGCCACGCCCGTGCAAGGCCATGGTTCATTGGCTGGCGGTAAAAGTTCTAAGCCACAGAGTCGCACAGATTGTCCAAGTGCAGCGGAGTCATGAACACATAGGCGATCGGTAACAGGTTCACTGAGTCGACAAATATAGCGGAAGCATAGAAACAAAGTAAAGTAATCTCTTCATTGATATGAACAAGTATTACAGGCGGCGTATAGCCGAGATTACAAGTCGCTCAAGCCTCTCTCTCTGAAACAGTAAAAGCGTGCCAAGTGGCTACAACTGTGAAATGATTGTACAGGCGATGGTAAGGCGATGTTCACAACTTATGTCTTGTATATGTGCTTCAGTCCCGGACGCACAGTTGCAAGGCTTCAGAGGGGACTCCTGGCCTTAGCACGCACGAAGGAGACGTCCGTACCGCACGAGGTTCTCCCGCACCCTGCATATCAAACTGGTGGATTATCAGTACATTGAATGCACTGGTGGGGAAGCTACTCGCCCGCTCGACAAATCCAAACACGTAATACAGGTTCCGTGCACAACTATTAAGTTGTCTTTCTAGTTGCCTTAGGATCAGTTTCATGCAAACATTGAATAGCTTAACGTGTCGGACAGTGCGCCGTGCGACATGAGAGAAAACACGGCGAGACTTACCAACTTACCATCTCTTCCCTGTCCAAGGCAACATTAAGGCAACATTATTAATTCGAGCAGAGGCATGTATAAACATTCAGGAGGCAAGCATATGCATACACGAAGGGTCGTTTAAACATGATTGTTCAGGTGTTCAGTTGTTGCGATGCAGTGACTCGCACGCGGATAGCCGCTAAGCGAGGATGACTTATCTATATGAACACGGTCGCTGGCAAAGCCATTATGGACACTAGTCTTAAACGAGAGTAGTTTGCAACAAAAATACAGTGGGTACTACAAGCCATCTCGTTTAGTACAGTAGACTATACAGTAAGTTCATCCATGGAGCGGATGGTATGCAGCAAAAGAACGGTAGGTGCTGCACACTATCTCGTCCAGTACAGTTGGCTGAAACAGTGGAGTTCCATCCGGATCGGAGCGGCCCCAGTGCCCCGGAGATCGTCCGTGGAACTATGCCTCGTTTCCGAGTTGTCCGCGACATGCAGGTCAGGGTCAGGGTCAGTTTCCCCTTCACTAGATACTCGAGTACTGTAGAACAGGAGTACAGTGGTACAGTGGTACAGTGGTACAGTAGAACAGTATAACAGTAGTGCACGATTACAGAAGGTGCTTAAATCATGATTCTGTACAGTGATTAACTTGTCTTGATGCATTCCCCTGGTTCGGGGCTGCCTGGTGATCTAACGGTCCCGGATACTTGCAGGAACATTCAGGCACGGAACGACTACGTAGTAGTCTCCCGGGGTTTGGATAAGAACACGGTAACAATCAAGCAGACAAGCATGCATTCTAAGGAACATAATCAGCACGTTTGCTCGGGCCCGAAGGTAGTCCGAGAGATGAAACCGTTAAGGGACTTAGCATGCGAGGGTCTGAATATAAGCAGTATTTCATTTTCGTGTTCTAGCATAGCAATACAGGTTGGGATTATTCCCTTAGCTAGGTGCGTTGGATTTATTAGCATGCAGGGGGTGAATCACCTAGCGACTAGCATAATTATTCCAGATTTTATATGTGCTGGCTAAGCAAAGACAAGTTTACCGTAGCCACCCACCTTAGCGATGATTCGCCTCGGTAAAGCGATACGTCTGAGCGAGCCTCTGAAAGTCCAAGCCGGATTCCTGTAGGGACAAGTCTGGATATCCTTTGCTTCTTGATAGAGGCAAACCGGGTCGGGACAGCTGCATGATTGCCGATTGAGACGGCAGTCCGCTTGAGCGGAACAGGGTGTTACATCCTACCCAACTTAGAAAAAGTCTCGTCCTCGAGACTTACTAAGGACAAGCAGTAATCTAGGGTTGAGGCAATCCTAGACAAGTCGTTGCACTTGTTCATTTGGATCTTCACTTGCACAAGCTTCAAAATCAGCATACTGCTTAGACTGGATCGTACGCACCTTCGACATACATTTCTAGTGTGAACATGTCAACCAGCTTAGTGATAGCGAAGTCTCAGCACTCGAGTTTCACCTTTTCTTAAGTCTTGGATGGTGCACTAGTTCAAGGCGTCCCTCGAATAGATGCATTCAACCAAACTTAGGGTTAGTGAAAATCGGACAAGCTACTAGCGATACTCTCAAGGGTTCACACAGGTTGGCTCAAAGGCCACTTGTAGCATACAACCAGACAAGCAATCATATCAATCAAAACGCATTTTGAAAGTATTTAGACTTATTGTTGGAATATCCCATCGAGGCATTGAGAGAGAGCGTGCACATAACCCACGAACGAGCTTTCAAAATAGAGATATCGAATCGAAGTCCAAAGGCGTAGAAGCCAGGCTCTGATACCAACATGTCACGCCCCGATCTCCCGCAGGCTATTTCGGCCGTTCCCGCTAGGCGGGAATCACCCTCGCCAGCGCTCCCGCGGAACGATCGCTTTGACCCATCCGGGCGTGATGTCGCACGAGCGTGAGCCACGCCCGTGCAAGGCCATGGTTCATTGGCTGGCGGTAAGAGTTCTAAGCCACAGAGTCGCACAGATTGTCCGAGTGCAGCGGAGTCATGAACACATAGGCGATCGGTAACAGGTTCACTGAGTCGACAAATATAGCGGAAGCATAGAAACAAAGTAAAGTAATCTCTTCATTGATATGAACAAGTATTACAGGCGGCGTATAGCCGAGATTACAAGTCGCTCAAGCCTCTCTCTTTGAAACAGTAAAAGCGTGCCAAGTGGCTACAACTGTGAAATGATTGTACAGGCGATGGTAAGGCGATGTTCACAACTTATGTCTTGTATATGTGCTTCAGTCCCGGATGCACCGTTGCAAGGCTTCAGAGGGGACTCCTGGCCTTAGCACGCACGAAGGAGGCGTCCGCACCGCACGAGGTTCTCCCGCACCCTGCATATCAAACTGGTGGATTATCAGTACATTGAATGCACTGGTGGGGAAGCTACTCGCCCGCTCGACAAATCCAAACACGTAATACAGGTTTCGTGCACAACTATTAAGTTGTCTTTCTAGTTGCCTTAGGATCAGTTTCATGCAAACATTGAATAGCTTAACGTGTCGGGTAGTGCGCCGTGCGACATGAGAGAAAACACGACGAAACTTACCAACTTACCATCTCTTTCCTGTCCAAGGCAACATTAAGGCAACATTGTTAATTCGAGCAGAGGCATGTATAAACATTCAGGAGGCAAGCATATGCATACACGAAGGGTCGTTTAAACATGATCGTTCAGGTGTTCAGTTGTTGCGATGTAGTAACTCGCACGCGGATAGCCGCTAAGCGAGAATGACTTATCTATATGAACACGGTCGCTGGCAAAGCCATTATGGACACTAGTCTTAAACGAGAGTAGTTTGCAACGAAAATACAGTGGGTGCTACAAGCCATCTCGTTTAATACAGTAGACTATACAGTAAGTTCAGCCATGGAGCAGATGGTATGCAGCGAAAGAACGGTAGGTGCTGCACACTATCTCGTCCAGTACAGTTGGCTGAAACAGTGGAGTTCCATCCGGATCGGAGCGGCCCCAGTGCCCCGGAGACCGTCCGTGGAACTATGCCTCATTTCCGAGTTGTCCGCGACATGCAGGTCAGGGTCAGGGTCAGTTTTCCCTTCACTAGATACTCGAGTACTGTAGAACAGGAGTACAGTGGTACAGTGGTACAGTGGTACAGTAGAACAGTATAACAGTAGTACAGTAGTGCACGATTACAGGAGGTGCTTGAATCATGATTCTGTACAGTGATTAACTTGTCTTGATGTATTCCCCTGGTTCGGGGCTGCCTGGTGACCTAACGGTCCCGGATACTTGCAGGAACATTCAGGCACGGAACGACTACGTAGTAGTCTCCCGGGGTTTGGATGAAAACACGGTAACAATCAAGCAGACAAGCATGCGTTCTAAGAAACATAATCAGCACGTTTGCTCGGGCCCGAAGGTAGTCCGAGAGATGAAACCGTTAAGGGACTTAGCATGCGAGGGTCTGAATATAAGCAGTATTTCATTTCCGTGTTCTAGCATAGCAATACAGGTTGGGATTATTCCCTTAGCTAGGTGCGTTGGATTTATTAGCATGCAGGGGGTGAATCACCTAGCGACTAGCATAATTATTCCAGATTTTATATGTGCTGGCTAAGCAAAGACAAGTTCACCGTAGCCACCCACCTTAGCGATGATTCGCCTCGGTAAAGCGATACGTCTGAGCGAGCCTCTGAAAGTCCAAGCCGGATTCCTGTAGGGACAAGTCTGGATATCCTTTGCTTCTTGATCGAGGCAAACCGGGTCGGGACAGCTGCACGATTGTCGATTGAGACGGTAGTCCGCTTGAGCGGAACGGGGTGTTACAGTCCTTGTTTGGTTGTGGGGTTAGATTGTTGTGCCACGATAGGCTATAAACCAAAACTACGAGACAGAACTATATATATATATATATATATGTATATATATATATGTATCTATTTCATAACCTAGTTTTATTTTTGCATTCGTGCTTCCTTTGTGGTACTTGCTATTTGGGGTCTAACCCCACTGGTTTTGCATGTCCATGTTTAGATCCAATACCTGAAGATCAAGCGTACTTCCCCCTGAACAATGGTGCGCACCAGGCGGATGGGCACTAAGGGAAACGAGTGAGTTTCTTATTTCCTGCTTGTTATTTCACATTTTACTCATTTTGGGCGTTTAGCCACCGACACTTGTTAGCCGTGGATCTAGATATTTAGCTCCCTACATAATTAATCAGACTGCAGCTGATAATGGTCATGTATTCTTGTTACTCGGCCAGTCTTCTCATTTTTGCTCAGCTGGTTTCTTGAATGTTGTGGCAGGGCGTTTGGGACGCCTTACTTCCTTGTCATATATGTTCTATGTTTACTGTTTTTATTTGACTGATTGAGACTAGATGTTCTATGTGACCCTAAGTGACTTGCTTGTAGTATGCACCCCCTTGTCTAGTTACAGCCATGACCGCCGTACGACGTTCTATACATTGTACGGGGGAGCTGGCCATGTCCGTCTCCGTATTCCGGTACTGTGGCGTCACACTTATGTTTGAGTTTCAGCTTTCAATATCTCTACAAACTTTATTTGCAGTATTACAAATAAATTTTGAAGAAAGGTTGAAAAGCTGAAACACAAATATAAATAGTATAACTTATGCAATAAAAATAATATATATTAAAAAATATCTTATTTATGATATTCTTTTGCATTAGTACAATTAGTATGAGTCATTACTAAATTTAGCTCTCTCTTTTGGACCTTTCCAAAAAAAAAAAAAAATTTCCCAAAGAAAAGAAAAGAAAAATAAATTGATTAATTAAACCAGGTCTAAAGGTAAAATATGCACAGAATATATTATTAAATTTCAAGTAGTAAGTAATCAATAAATAAACTCGTCCAATAATACCCCTTTCGAAAGAAAAGACAAGTGTTATTTTGCCAAAAAGAGTGAAAATAAACTCCACATGGAACTCATATGACTTCTTCACAGTTTCTCTCTTCCCAAAACCCTAACCCTAATACCGCCATGGCTCGAGGCCTCCGCGGAGTGAAGGACGACCTCTCCGAGATCGGACGCCACCTCCTTGACATCGCCTGCTTCCTCTCCCCGCTCATCGCCTTCACCACCTACGCCGACTCCCCTCCCTCCTCCCCCCACGACCATAACCCTAACCCCAACCCTAACCCCAAGTCTCCGCCGCCGATGCCCCGCGTCGGAGATATCTCGGAGATCGGCGGGGGTTTCAGGAGCGGCATGTCGAGGCTCTCGAGCGTCCTCAGGAGGTCGGTGGCTGCTTCTAAGGAGAGGGATTATAGAGGTGGTGGCCTTTCCGAGGTCAGGGTGGAGGTCGTAGCGTTCGTTAGGGACCTCGTCAAGTGCCCCGAGTCGTGGGTCGAGTTCCCGGTCCCCGTCGATGATGGCAAGTTGTCCCTCCTCTTCCTCAAGAATTTAGTTTAGTTTTGTAGTTGTCATACCAAAAAGTATATCAAGCCGTGATTTTTTGGCCATGTACTTTGATAATTCCTAGATATGTTGCACGGACACAAATATGAAACGACAGAATATAGACAAGGGGGATGCAAACATGGCACGATTTGTGAGTGTCGCAGTGTATTTTGGAGTGTTCACTTAATATTTGCAGTGTCCATGCCTCTTAGTTCATGTACATGTTGATAGGTACCATGATTGATCAAGTAAGGGTCTGCTTTGCAATTATGGGAGTAGCGGTTATGAGGTGTTTTTAGAATACTGGTTATGAACGGTTATAAGAGGCCAGATTTTGAGTGGTTTTAAGAAGCAATTTTTAAACCAATCCAATTCATGCTTGCTAACGAGCGTTTTTGAAAGGCTTTTACAAGAATAAATAAAATAAAATTAATAAAACCGCTTAAAATCCACTGATTTTGGGGTGTTTATAAAGACACCCAAAATTACATTACACCGGTTTTGGGGGGTTTTTGAGCCGACCAAAACCAGTGCCTCATAAAAATTACCAAGTAGGGATTTTCATAAACGGTCGGTTCAAAAATATTCCAAAACCGATAAAAACACCGTTACCAAGCAGACCCTAAAGATGAGAACTTTACCGTTTTATTTGATCAAGTAAAGATGAAAACCTTACATTTATCTTGTTGTGGCCTTTGTTTTCTTGTTTTCATGTACATACAAGACAAGTGATTGTGCTACTATGGAATTCAAGTATTTTAACGGTTAGCCTTTTTCTAAACCCTGAATCAAATCGCGAGTTTGTCGGCCTTCTTCCTTAGTCTTTCAGACAGTTCTAAATTCTAGACTCCAAATTGAGCATTATTTTGCTATGAGGCGAGCTTAATGCACGCATAAATCAAATCGCGAGTTTGGCTGCCTTCTTTCTTAGTCTTTCAGACAGTTCTTCTAAATTTGGACTCCAAATTGTGCATTATTCTGCCTTTCTTTACATATGAGGCGAACTTAATGCATGCATCATGCAACATGATTTGCTTGAAAATAACATATTCTCTGCCAGAATATCTGCAAATGAAAGCTTGAAATAAGTTGACCATCTACTTAGTATTTATATGCACATAATGGCGATATTATATCCTAGTGGAACACGGTCCACTTCGGTGGAATCGATTAAGCACTATGTCCAAACATAGAGCTTTTAACCAAATTATTGGACAGGAAATTTGTTCTGGTCCTTCGGGATAATATGACGAGTTGACGACATTGGGGCTATTGCTTTGATCTGTCTTTTAAGGACGTGGAAGTCATCCCTCGCCCTAACCCTGACCCCGACCCAAGTCGCTGCCTCTGACGCCTTGTATGGGCGATCTCCCGGATCTCGGTGGTGGATTTGGAGCGGCATATCAAGGCTCTTGAACCTCCTCAAGAGATAGGCTGCCTCTGGTAAGGAGAGGGATTTGAGCGTCAGAGGTGGTGGCCTCGTTGAGGTCAGGGAAGAGTTTCTAGTGTTCGTTAGGGACTTTGTCAAGTTTCCCGAGTCGTGGGTCGAGTTCCTGGTGCCCGTTGATGATGGTAAGCTGTCCCTCTTCTTCCTCGAGAATTTAATTTGTTTTGAAGTTGTCATATGAGAGAATATATTGTTTCTTTCACCATGTCTTTGATGTTCTTATGCTGTGTCGCACCGATACAAATATGGAACAACAATATGGAAATGGGGGGGGGTGTGGTGCAATTATGGCACATATTATGGAGTGTCGTCACTGATATTTGGAGTGTCCTTGCCTCTTAGTTCATGTACATGTTGTAGTATGCATTCCTGTCAGCTAGATGATAGGCACCGTGTTTGATCAAGTCAAGATGAAATATTTGCATTTTCTTGCCAAAGATGCATTTTTATAAGTATTTTCCATTGGAAAGAGATGAATTGCTTGAAATAGCGTGCTTTATTGTGTTATTTTAGTCCTAATGTGCAATGCTTATAGCAGAAGAACATAAAATCATTTTGTCACATACATAGTTTATAGATTGAAAGTACGTAGATATGCACCTTCACATGAATTTTTGAATACCAATCATCTTCAGCAAGTTTTGAGAACATCTAATGGATTATGCCTTTGATAGGCTTAGGGCACGCGATTTGAGAGTTAAGCATTTTGCCCAATTTTGTGTTACCAAATATGCCCTTACCATGAAAATACCTACCTTAAACGAGTATTTTTCTATTAAATATAACTCACAATTAACGCCAAGAAAACATCTCAACCTTGCAACGTCCCTCCAAGATTGGGTCAAGAGATTCCTCCTCTGCAAATTTAAGAAGTCTATTTCCCAACATTCTAGATACTTTAAGTAAATCTATATTCACCCCTTTGACAATATTTATGCCACGTGCTATTTTATCCGGACTCTCCACTATAGGAAAAAGTATTCGTGTTCATCTGATAGGACATGGGTATGAGTATGGAATCCGTATCCGATCCTCCATGATCGGATCCTTCATGGTGACAATCAGAAGACTGGTAGTGAAGTAGATAGTTTATTTTAGTATGGTAGACTGGTAGTAAAGTTATGAAACCTTACAAATTTAATTACATACGTTTTCTTATGAAACAATGCAAATTTAATTATAAGCTTAAATATATGAAACCATGCAAACTTAATTACAACTGTATTTTTATGAAATCATGCAAATTTAATTAGAGAGTATGTATTTTTATGAAACCGTGCAAATTTAATTACATGTCTTTTAGGAAGCCATGTAAATTTAATTACATGATGTGTCTTTCAAATATGAGATTGAAGGACCCGACTCTTGAATATGTATCCGTACCGGACACTCGTACCCGAGTCCAGGTAACATAGGCCTTGTGTATGCCTTGATTGAAAAGATTGCTTCACCTTACCAAATCTATTTGAGTTCTACTAATGCATTATCTTTGGGGCATAAAATATACAGTTATAATTTCAAATTATGTTCATATTTCTGTATTGCGAGATTCAATGGTGATTATGTAGAGACATGGATGCACCAAAAATTTATGCCATATCTATTTTAGCTACAACATGGATATACCAAAATATACTTGGACACACCATAGTTATCAAAGGAGAGAAGCACACCTAGATGCCAAGGTCCTTCAGGGCCCACGTGCAAAAATGAGGTGCATGCTTGAGCAAAGCATGACACATGTATAGCTATATGAGAAATAGAGGACTTGGGCCTCAAAAGTATTGTTTCTATGTTCTAAGAGCATCATTAGTAAGGCCCATCCCACATTCTAGAATCTAGATTTAAAATGTAGGAGCTCATTTTGTAGAATAGTAAGTCTCATCCCTAGTTCCAATTTCTAGATTTTGGGTCACATCCCACCCATGGGAGCTATAGGTTGGGGCCTCCAAATTTCTAGATTCTAGATTGTAGGAACTCATTTGGTAGAATAGTAAGTCCCAATTTGGAGCCCAACTTTCTACATTATAGATTTTACATTTTTTTTTCTACATCAATTTTTGACCACACAATCTTTGGGACCGGAGCTCACAGTATTATTTCCTACTATTCTCATACAAACCCAACCTATTCTACATTTACCTTTTTTTTTTGAAATTTTGGGCCCCAAATTGCATTGGAGAGTCCCAACTACTTTTTATTGCTCTAAGTTACGCTTTTGCTCACAACATAACAAGGAAAGCTTCAAAAATACTTGAACTGTAGACGGGGAAGGTCGATGTTGCTATTCGATGATGCTACAATAACATTAAATTACTCAGGTTCATTACCTACTCTAGACCCTATAACTAGGGGTGTGCATTCAGTCTATCAGTTCAACTGAATCTTACATTTCTAGGACCACACTAACATGGAAATCAAACCACACCATATAATCTCAAAATTGAATTGATCGAACCTTATTAATAATCAGTCAACTCAGTCTTACACGAAACAAAATAACATTCCGAAAGAGAAAAAACACTAACGTTATGATTGAAATCAAAATAATAAAGAACCATGCAATGAGAGGGAGAAAGAATATCTAAGTCAGAAGAGTGAACAGTGTAAGGGTTGTCGTGGGTATGGTAGATTTGGGTTTATAGTTAGGGTTTGGCTATTCTTACATTGATAGGTATATAGGAGGAGACATGCTTGTAATATTCTGCTTTGGTTAGAACTGGACTGTTTCCTAGAACTGTAAATCGATCAGGAAAACCGTAAATTTACAAATCCAAAACTGCAAACTGAATCGTCTCCTAAAGACAAATCTGGATAGGCAGAGTCGGTTTTGTTTCGTTAGGGTAGGTTTACTTGTGCAGTTTTTGATTGCATATTGCACACCCTACCTGGGATGAGTATTCAGATTACTCATCGGTTACTCAAAGATACAAGGTTACTCGAATTACTCTGTATAAGGTTATTGTTTCTAAAAAAATGAATAATTGTAATAAATTGGAAAGTTTAGGAAATTAACTATAAACAGAAGATTAATCATTTGTCATATGCTCATAGCTCCATTTAACAATAACAATTCTGAAAAGACAATATCAAATATAATTTGGGTACAATACCATGTCAAACATAAATAACATTGATAAAGCTTAAATTCAAAATATAGAACCAACACAGGAGAAAATAAAAGAAGTCTTGAGTTGCAGCATAGAGATTTGACAATATTGAAAAGGAAACCGTAAAAGAGAGCTACAGTATACTATATTGCCCTTATTTTACTCGAAAAAGAAATGGCGAAAGGAAGAGGTTTGCAAGAGAGCTAATTTGAGCGTGTGAATTTTAGTTGTGCATCTATGTTTTTAATGCAACTTTAGATCTAACCTGCTTACCGATTATATGGATTGATCAAGAAAAATTGGCACAATTAGTTATCGGGCAGATAATCGCCCTGACCGATTAATTGGTTTCTGTACATAAATTTCTACCCAGGTCAGTCTTCGTCGATTACTCTGCTGAGTAATACAATTTTAGTAATGATGGGCGACAGTGCTTATCAATTGAATACTTTTGTTTCCAAATTATGGGTTCAACTTCCATTAATAAGTTGTCTGATCCTTATCTTTATTACAGATTCCTTAATCAAGTTTTTCCATATTATTGCTATTGCATAATACTGTATATGAAAATATTTAGATTATTGACTAAAGTTGCTACCAGGAAGTTTTTTCCCTACAAGTTGATCTAGACGTGGTACATCATATGTGCTAGGGCATTTGAATTAGGTTATCTGGTAACAAAAGTAGGACCCTGCTTGCGTAGAGGAGGACCTACGTAAATACGTATATGGCTCAACTACCCTTTATATGCTTTGTAGTTTGACAGTCATAGGTGTAACAATAATTATCAGATTCAATTCCTATTCTGATTTCAAACATGGGAGGGATTTATTAGCTAAGTAAAATTTCAAATCAATGTGGCTAGTGGCTACAAAGGAGTGAAAAGGCTACTAGAGAAAGGTGGTGTGTTGCACAAATATCTAATACCTGCCTGTTATGATACTTCATCCCCTCTCATGTCTAACTCATGTCTGGCTCCAAGGAAACCCAAAACATGGTTGAACGTGATTTTGCATTGTTGTGATCATGCCAAACATATTTTGAGATATGAGAAAATTAACATTTCTTTGTATCAAATGCTTTCTACAATTTTTTGGAACCTAATACTAAAACAACATTTATAAATATAGATGTTATTAAGTTCTAATCTATAAGATAAGTATACATATATGTTTCCATATGGTACCTGTATCCTAAACTTTCTAAAAATGCCTTATTATTTATCCGTATTCATGTCTGTATCTGATTTCATGTTCGTGTCTATGCAAGCTATGTAGGGTGTGAACTTTCCGAATGGGAAAAGGGTTACCTTTTGTTGGATCTATGTAGGATGTGAACTTTCCGAATGGAAAAGGGTTGCCTTTTGTTGGATCTATGTAGGGTGTGAACTTTCCGAATGGGAAAAGGGTTACTTTTTGTTGGAGCATGAAATATGTAGTGAGTGAACCATCATGGACATTTGAGTCATAAGTGTGGTGGTTCAGTCAGATTGGCATGAGATGATGAGTACATTTGATCAGAGTAGCTATATAACCAAGTAGATAGAGAACTCATAAATGCCTAGGTTTATGTGCTGTGGCAGTTAAAGGGGCACAACTGAATAGTGGCTTATAATTGGACATGGTCCGCAAATATTGCTAGTTGAAAATATTGGCAAATTACATGGATCATAGGCTACAGAGAAGGAAATTCTTATCTGCTTCTGTTTACTCTTGCAGATTTTGATATTTCTCATGATCAGAAAGAACACATAGCAACTGTTGAACGCTTGGCTCCAAGTTTAGCATTACTTAGAATAAGCCTTTGCCCCAGTTTCATGAACGAGGAAAGCTTTTGGAAGATATACTTTGCCCTCTTGCATCCAAAGCTGAATAAGCATGAATCAGAGTTGTTATCTACCCAACAGGCAAGACATTTCTTTATGCTTATATTAGAGTAACTAATCTTGATATGTTCACACTTCATGCAAACAGTAGAATATGTCTCTTTTTCTTTTTCTTTTTCTTTTTCTTTTTCTTTTTCTTTTTCTTTTTTATTTGGGTTTGGGGGCAGGGAGTTGGTTAGCACCTGCATATCTTATTGTGGGTTGTATGTTTCATATTTATATTAAATTTTTGTACGTACTAATTTATCAACCATGTAAAGATTGCTAATTATATTTGCCTTGCTCATGTGTACTTCAAACATTTATAAGAAAGGTAACTTAAATATTGTTATAGTTCAATTATAACTACTTGTTTCCAGCTGGAAGTATAACAGAAAACTTTTATCATGCATATTATACAAAGACAACGAAACCTTTATCAAAGTACTTGTGTTTGGCTATAAGCGTGTTTTTTTAATCATCTAGTTTTATTAAGGTCATATACCCGGCCAGATTAGCAATCATCAGTTCATCAGTAGTAACCATCACATATTTTACATGACCTTTAAGGTTCAATTCCATCTAGAATTTCAAGTGATCCTATGTTTCCTAACAGTTGCATCATTGTTTTTCCATTGACATAATCATCTAATTTATTATTTTATCTTACCTCATCTAAATTTACCTTTTACTTTCCATGAATGCACTTGGTTTTGTCTCTTCTCTGCGACTCCATCTCAGCACTCTCATTTCAGTTTTGTTAATTCTTTGGATGCATTGACTCCTAATTGCTCAACATTCTGACCTGTGAGACTAGCAATAGTTTCAGTTATGCTCCTTTTGTTGTTTATGGGTTGCGCACCATTCTGACCTACAAGGCATCAATAGCCTTTTTTTTCCCTTTTTTTTTGTTCATTTCATGATGATTCCATATTCACAATCTATCCTTTATTTTTTACGTTCAATTTTGTGGTCTACAGGCACTCATTAAGGAAGGACTTACTATTTGGACAGAATGCGGACTTATTATTATTTTTAACTACTGAAATGTAACAATTCTTCTAGAATGATGACTTATTTATGTTGTAGCTATATATTAATTCCCCACTCTCTATGCTGCTGCAATGCTGTGTCAGTGAGTTTCTTTGCTTCTCTACTAATTCGTAGATAGTCTGAAGACTCTTTAACAACTTCAATACTTTGGTACAAAACCACTTCTCCACTTTAATATCCTCTTGCTTAAGTGGAACATAACAGAATATGGTTGCAGGTTGGTTTAATGCTAACTATCACTTTGTCCTTACTAGGTTGTAACTAGATTTTTTTTTCTGAGATAAGGCCTGTCGTTTATGTCAGTCCTCCCAATTCCTGTCCTGGGCTTTAACTAGAGACTTGTGTCTTAATTCCTCCCAATTCTCAATTAAGTACTCCTTGCTTTATCTTTTCTCTCTTATTTGCTTCCAACTTCTGGAGATTTTCACTCAAATACCCTCCATTAGGGTTATTCTTCCATTCTTTGGATATTTTTTACTCTCTGGTCTATATTATCATATTCCTACTTTCTCAACTTAGAAGCTACTGGTAAAACAAGCCATCTCCTTATTTCTCAACCTAGTGGCAAATCCTCCCAATTCCGGTCCTGGGCTTTAACTAGAGACTTGTGTCTTAATTCCTCCCAATTCTCAATTAAGTACTCCTTGCTTTATCTTTTATCTCTTATTTCCTTCCAACTTCTGGTGATTTTCACTCAAATACCCTCCATTAGGGTTATTCTTCCATTCTTTGGATATTTTTTGCTCTTTGGTCTATATTATCATATTCCTACTTTCTCAACTTAGAAGCTACTGGTAAAACAAGCCATCTCCTTATTTCTCAACCTAGTGGCAAATCCTAACCAGAATTCCTCGTTTTGTTTTTCCGTGTTCTCAAATCCTGAAATCATAATGCTATGAAAGCCACAAGTCAAATCTTTTCATCCCCGAGGAAGGCTTTATACCCTGTGAAAAAAATGAAGAACACCTTTTCTTCACTTTGAGTTATAGAACACAATTTTATGATTATTTAAAAATGGAGATGTTTCTTGGGAAGATAAAATTTCAATCAATTTAGATTTTCTTCCTCTTTTCTCCGCTTAGTAGCTGATGGTAAAACCCCAACCAACCATGTCTATGACCTTGTGCAATTGAGCCTACTACCTTACCGTGTGAATCCTCAACATAGTTTGCAGTATCGGTCGATATTGATCCGATACGGTCGATATCGATACGGTTTGGCATGTCCCAGGTCGATACCGACCGATTACGATACTGACCGGTACCGATATCGAGGGTCTCTTTTCCAGTCAATTCGATAAAAAAAATTGGACGAAAAAGACCAATCAACAAGGGTGTAAAAGCATAATAAAGTTGTAAAAGCATGTAAATGAAGAAAACTTATTTATCATATGTAAACCAATCAACAAGGATGGTTACTATTTTATTTAATTCCAAAATAACTAAGAAACAACAAAAAAAAACCTTAAAATTATGCCTAAAATATATATAAAAAATTTCTAAAATTTTAATAATTTATTATTAATTATTTGTTTTCTAATACCAAAAAATAAGATACTCTGGTCCGAAATCGTCGATACCGGTGATATCGCCGATCCCAATACTCACAGGAAGGATCCGATGCCAATTCCGATACCGATACTGATACTGTGAACCTTGATCCTCAAGCCGAATCTTCATATCCTATAGGGAATGACTTGGTAGAGATTTGTTTGAAGTAGACAAGCTTTTTGAGATAATATTTTGGGGTCTTTCTTGGATGAAGAATGGATGATTAGGTTTGTTTTTTCATTAAAAAATGATGTCAATATTGAACATACATCAAGTATTTTTAAGTACTTGCTGGGCGATAGCTGAAGTTATTCTTCTGCAATTTAGCCCAGAGTATTAGAGTCTGGTTCAATGACATGGCAACCGGATTTGCAACCTCACATTAACCTTGTTGTAAAGTCATATATTGCTAGGTGTCTGTTCACAGGTTCAAGGATTGGTAGACTCAGATATCCAGGATACAACAAGTTTTGCATGCAATTTTTCTGATTCATGTTCTGAACATGTTAGTTTGTTGTCATGGCCTCCTCCATCCATATCGAGGATAAACAATATCTATGTACAATACAAAATCCTAGAGAACAGCTATGGCAGGACCGGCCATAGCACACCCGAAATGATATCCCAGCAAGTCTGAACTAGTTTGAGATTGATTATTAAAGTCTTGTCGTAAGGTAGTGAGAATATGATTGTTTGGTGATGTGCGACTGCTAAACTTTCTGTCAAATCATTACATTTCAGATTGTAGAAGAGATGCGCATGAATATGAAGAAGAGGATGGAAAATAGGCTGAATTCAGACTTCCAAACTCCCGTCGCTGATAGCTCTTCCTTGACGATGAGCAGTAAAGTAAGTGCTATCCGAGAAGGGGATAATGAAGTTCATGCACCCGTACCTAGTACTTCAACAGCATCTCTGCAGTACCCCATACCTAGTACTTCGACAGCATCTCTGCAGTACGTTGATCAGTGGTTTGAAAAACCTGCCGTAACAAGAGAAATGGATGCTTCCACATACAACAGCCGACGGTCAAGCAGTAAAGATGGGTCTGAAGCAGAGGATGACAACATTATCTTGCTTAAGAAATACAAAAGTTCTTCCTCAGCAGAGGCAGTAAGTCTAGATAATTCCCCTTTTTCATCTTACGAGCGGTTGCAATTGCTAGAAAAGACTTTCTCCAAAGATTACCATGGCAAGGTGCTTGGACTGCAAAACAGAGAAGCTACAGATGACGAGTCGAGTGGTTGGCATGCAGTTGAAGATTCTTCCGATTTTGAAATCGTAGACAGATCCTAAGCGCTGGTCGCTACCCTTATGTTTATTTATGTAAATGGCTCTTTTCAACCTTATAAATCTGTAAATAGTGCCTTTTGAACCTTAAACCATCAGACATGGCTGGCTTGCAAATCAAATATAAAATTACTAAATATTGTGTATTGTTAGGGTACTGCCCATATGGTGTCAATTTTTTTGTTGGGAAAATCGGCTGCTATAGATGCAGGAATACTATCCTTATGTGTCAAGAGTTCCTCTCTGTTTGCTTCTGGCACCAGATATCCCAAGGTACAACAATTAGTCTCAATTCAGCATGCAACTTGTGGTGGTTCGGTTGCGAGTGATATAGTTTGTACATCGTTATATTTTGGGGGATTTTCTCTTGGTGTCTAAAAATAAATTTTCATACATGGTGTGATCAGAAGAAATACTAGCTCACTTCTCAAAGGCATTTCAAATGTTTCATGGACATGCTGGAAAAACTTAGTTTCAGATTATGTTACAAAGAGCAAATTGAAATGTCCTTGCACGGAATGCGATGATCTCCGGTTAGATGTTGCCTGAGCAATGTGGATGCAGATAGACTTGTAATGTCTGCATTCCTGTGCCAATCTACTCTCATTGGAGAAAGATTGTGAAGCTAGGCTTGGGAAGCCAAAAGTGTTTTGGTTGACGAGCGTTCCAAAGTCTGGAGACAGGAGATACTTCGTTCCTTAGCGGCTACTACCATTGTGTTGTGTTTTTTCAATGTTGTGTTTTTTCAATTTATTTTTTTTTGCTTGCAGGACAATGCATGTTGCCAAAGATGTTCACTATCGGGTATTATAGGTAGGCGAGGGGGAACAGTAGAGCTGTGTTGAAGAATATGTTGCTCGAAGATACTGATGATGTTGAATAACATTTTTCTATTAAAAAATGGTCATCCTTATAATTTCTTAAGAAAATATTCAATTTTTGTTGAATAAGTTTCGTTGTTGTCTTGTTTTTGTTACATAAGATATCAATGAATACCATTTTTAACAAAAGAAAATTATTAAAAAATGTTTTTTGTTGAATTAGTTTGGTTAGATGTTGTCTTTACTATATAAAATGGTATTAACATTTCTAAAATCCAAAGCCGTTGCGCACACAACGCTTTGTGTCCAACACTAGTGTATATTTAAATACTCTTTATATTAGGATTATACAATAGAATAGATAAAAAAAAACATTTGATTCCATTAGATGCCACGCTGTCATTTTTTTATTGCCGACCATTACAATGATGATAACAACAACAATAAAAAAAAAAAAAAATTTCTCGCGTCAGGTTCCTCTTCCTCTTCTTCTTCTTCTTCCTCCTCCTCCTCCTCCTCCTCCGTGAGAAAACGAAAGACTTTTTCTAGAGAGGGAGAGAGAGAGAGAGAGAGAGAGAGAGAGAGTTGGGTCAATAATGGCGATCCAGTACGCGCTGGTGGCACGTGGGTCGGTGGTGCTGGCGGAGTTCGGCGGGGCGGGGACGAACGCCGGGGGGATCGCGAGGCAGATACTGGAGAAGATCCCTGGGACCAGCGACAGCCACGTGTCCTACTCCCAGGACCGACACATCTTCCATGTCAAGCGCACCGACGGGATCACCGTCCTCTGCATGGCCGACGACTCCGCCGGCAGTTAATACTCCTCTCCCCCTCTCTTTTCAATTTCGTCGATTCTTGATTCGCGTTGTTACATTTCTCGATTGGGGGCTCTAGGGTTTTCTTTCGATTGGTCGATTCGGTGGTTTTGCAACAGTAAAGTTTTGTTTTTTGATGGAAATTCTGATAAAAATCGACTTATTTGGTGGGGTGGGGTTGGGGGGGGGGGGGGGGGGGGGGGGGTGGGGCAGTAGCGTAAAAAAATCTCAATTTTGCTGCCGTGGCGAAGAAACCGGCCATGCCATCTGTGGCAGCATTGAACTCATGAACATGTCGTTCATGTGACCCCTTTAAGGTGGTGTTTGGGTGAAGATTTTGTACTCCTAGGAATCCACTTCCCATACCTTTTCCATGGAAAAGTAATTCAATATTTTCATACCCAATTTTGGTTATGTTGGGAATACGTAGTCCGAAAAATTCAATTTTTCCATTCCCATGTTTGGTTCACACAAGAATATGAATCTTAATTTGTTTAGTTTTTCACATATGCCCTTTCATTAATTTCATGATGTTAATATTACATAAGTTTAGTTGGTGTCATCGAGGGTATTACCGTCCAAAAAACTTGTAAGTAAAGCACCCAAACAACATTTATAGGAAAGCAAAAATATTTCCAAGGGGAGGCTTGGGTTTTACTTTCTTACATATGTGGGAATCTGAAGCCCTCCATATTCCCTTCCAATTTCAAATTCCACACTTACCATACATGAGTAAAGAATCCAAAATTCATTCCCAAGTTTCTAAAACTTGAACCAAACAGCCCTTAAGGGTTAAAGAAGAAGTTGATCCGATCATCATTAAGATATTTAGCTACCTGTGCAGGCGCAATAGCTGAATCTCCTGTTTCCTAGAGACACCATTTTGTTGTTTCCCAGAGTTATTGTCGTCGAGCCAATTCGAGCTCTGAGCTCGGGAGGTGCTCTGTCCATTTGCAGCCCCAGTAGTTGTGTGAAGAATTTGAACATCCTCTCAACTTTGAAAAATCTGATATTAAATGGAAGGCGCAAGCACAGCTTGTGTCCAATGCTAGCTTATTTTGAGATTTTGTTGAGGAGAAAGAGATTCAATTGCTTGCAAATTTGAGAGTCAAGCTGCAACTAACCCCGATGCCTTTGGGTTCCCGAGATTTATCTGTTTGTGAGAACCCTGTTGTATTTGTATTCCTTGAGAACCTTCATAAGGATTCATTAGTATATAAGTTTGTGCGTAGATTAGCTTATATGTTTTTCTTTGAGGATATTCACTAAGACATGGGATGCTAATTCCATTGAACACTTGTGCAGGAAGAATTCCTTTTGCATTTCTTGAGGATATTCATGGAAGATTTGTGAAAACATATGGTCGAGCTTGCCATACTGCTCTTGCATATGCAATGAATGAAGAATTTTCAAGGGTCTTAAATCAACAGATGGACTATTATTCAAATGACCCTAATGCAGATAGGATGAATCGCATCAAAGGCGAAATGAGTCAGGTAGAGTTCAATTGTTTCGTACAATTCAAAAATTGTGCTACAGTTTCTTACGGTCTACCTTAAAGTAGACTGAGATGTATGTCTGAGCTTAGAGGTATACTTTGCAATATCAGCCAATAGAGATATGTATTCATTGATACCGATGAGTATTGCTTGTTATCATATCAGTTTTAGCCTATCCCATTCTAGTTCTATCCTCTACCGATATTTGATGTTACTGGCATTGAGGTTTCTTTTCATGGCCAATTCACTAAAGAAAAATTAGAAGAAAAATTGAGTTTCATAAAAAAATAGTGTCAACACAATGATTTGGTTAAGGAGTGTGCCGATAAGATTTTCTCAACATGTTGCAGCGAGCCGATAAGGAGTGTGTCGATAAGATTTTCTTATTGGCCCACGGTAACCATTACAATTTGTCGAAGTTGTATATCTATAAATTTATTATTATTTATCACATCATTATTTCATTCAAAATTATCTAGTACTATTGTTTTGTCCCTAAACTCAAGAAATAAACAATAGTAGTATTACGAGTAAACGGTTCATCAATGTTTTTTTATTCCAATTTTCATTCAGAGCAAAAGAGAACAACAAATAATACATAAACTTGTGCCTAAATGTATTAAATATTTTTCTACCTTTTAGTATTTTTTTGGCTTCTCGTAACGAAGAACTCCGATCTAACAACAGAAGTACTGAAACTACATATATTCATATGGTTCGAAGGATCAAAACCGTTTCAAATACCCGTACCGTGAACCTTGCTTAGTGAGCATTGCTTGGCGTGACGGTAAGACTTTACATCCTGAATGTTGGTTTACGTTGCGAAACAACCTCTCCCTAAAAAATAGGGGTAATGTTATGCACATCTTGACCCTTTCCAAATTATGTATTAGCAGGAGCTTCGTGTCACTAGGATGTCTTTTTTTAAGTATTTCTGAGCTTCATATGAGTTGTATAAGCTTCATAAGTGTAAACCATTAGAGTAAAAAAAAGGATAATCATGCATAAATCTGAACCGTTATCCCCGATTACAATTAACCGTTTACATTGTAGACCTTGGAATAGAACTCCATGAAAGGAAAAAAATAAAGACTAAATAAAGTACTAGAATTTGGAAGCACACACTCCAAAAATCTAAACCATGTTGTGTCGGACATGTATAGTGCAGAATCCGGACACTAAAATATTCTAACACCAAAATAGGTGTTGTCTCTCGTATCCGTGTACGCGCAACACATCTAGATGTTTGACTTTAGTTATAGCTTTGGGATATGTAGAAAAATGATCAAAGTAGATGTCACAAAGAATGTTGGCTTTGTAAGATTTACAGCTTAATTAGTGGTAATACATTTTATTTAGAGGGTGTTGGGTAGGAGTGAGAAGAGAGGAATTTATCTAGTGTTTAGAAATTTGATCAAAACTCCAAGAGCCAAATCAAATCTGCCTGGATTTCAGGGTAAGTGGTGAAGATGGGAGAGAGCAAGGATAAAGAAGCTGTAGGGGATTTAAGTGGTCGGGTATTGAAGGAATTTCTGTCATGGAGTATCATACATAAAATTCTTCTCTAAATTCAAAGTTCCATTGCAAACGCTGGATATGATCAACAAGGATTTAGGTTTGGTATCAGATCCTAAACCATTAAATAAATGCTTGTTGGTTCAGGCTATTTGGTCCTGGGGAATCATTAGTCCTTGTTCTGCTTTAATTCCTGTTTTTTCTTCAATATTATTTTTACATCATGTTCTTTTCCTATTGATATGAAGTGACCATCTCTTTCTCTATCCTCAGCAGCCTTTCCCCATCTTCAAAACATGTCCTTTTTCATGATTAGATTGTTGCCTATTCACCATGCTAGTTTTAGTTTTGATTGTCCAACCGAACCATTCTTTCCTATTATATGTAAGGTTATTTTAATCTAACATAACTTAATTTTTATGTTTCATAGTTATCATGGGGATTCATAATTTTACTGTACGACCATTAAAATATCAATGTGTTGCGATATCTTTATTCTTGTTTCAAAAGAATTGGTATGTACATAGCCAGGATCACCTGGTCTAGGTACCCAACCAAGCTATCATTAGTAATCCAAAACCAAGTACATCACAAAGTCCGTAGTTATATAACAACCCAAATCCTAGAAACTACCTGATACAATGAAAGAATGCAATAAGTACCAAACTGTTAGAAAACGTGACAGCTTTCTATAAATAAAACTACTCCAGCATATCCTTTTACTCAGCTAGTCCGCTGCACTCTTTAACTAGCAGTCTGATATCTTCAAACCTCCAAAGCATCCGCTCTTACATTCTTCTGCTACTTTGACCCCACCTGCATTACTGTCACCAGAAGATTTCTGCGAAGTGGCTTGCTGAATATTTTGTTTCTTCTTAGCAGATAATATCACTGTCCAAAACTTTTTCAAATAAAACACATTAAAACCAGTGAGATAAGAAACAAGTTCTATCCTCAAATATCCTCGAATTCTCTCATTCCAAATAATCCAAATCATTGTTGCAATTAACATATCCCAATCCTTTATCAGGAATACTTTTAACCCTCTAATCTGACAATCAAGATGCAATACAATAGGTTGGAGCCAGCAATTGATTAGAATAACTTTGTGAATAGAAGCGGAGGAATTAACAATCAACAACCAAATGCTGAACTGTTTCTTGCTTGTCATGGCCCATTACACTTATCTGGTCACATCCAACATTTTCTTAAACAAAACATCTCTGGTATGAAGTTTATTCCTAGGCAACAACCATAAGAATCTTTATTTTCAATTGAATGTGCAGACTCCAATAGTACTAACAAAAGGTCAAATAGCCACTGGACTATTTACAAAGGAATATAAAGACTTCACAATAAAAATACCATTGAAATTCCATCTCCAGTAAACTCCCATCTTTATCAACACAATCATAAGAATTAAGCAAAGACATCAGCTCCAAATCAATAGAAACAAAAGCATCATCAAATTCCTTCTAAATTGAATGCTCCATATTCTCACATCATTATGTAAATTATACTCTGAATAAACAGTAGATCTAGGTTAAGGTTAAACATGTTTCCAAGTCCTCTATTTTCGTACACAGGCAGAGCCACATGTAGGAAGGGTGGGCAATTTCCAACAAAAAACTTTGGGAAGTCTTCTCTCTCTCTCTCTCTCTCTCTCTCTCTCTCTGAATGTGAACTCTATAACCATTTTGGTCACAGACCCAGGCTCATGTCAATTCCTTTCCTCCTATTCGGACTTGGGTTGGTTTCGGATTTTACATAAGACGTTTAAACTACCATATATTAGATGATTTTTACTATTTTCACATGCGACGCCATATGTAAATAGATTTCAGGTTTCGTGTTCAATTGACGCCATTTCCAAACCAAGGTTCAAAGTATCGGCCGATACCGATACGTATCGGCCGTATCAGATCGGATTTGGGGGTGTCCGATCCGATACTCATAAAAAATATCGGTATCGGCCGAAACACTGTCAAAATTTATTGTATCGGTTTGTATCGGCCGATACGTAACCGATACAGACCGATACCGACCGATACAAACCAAAATTGAACGATTTCAGAAAAAATCAACAGAAAAAGCATAAATCATTGTCAAATCCAGCAAAAAAATATCGAATCAAGAAATTTTTTTTTGTCTATAATTAGAGGAAAAAGCATAAAAAATACCTCAGCTAGATCAAATTTATTCTCTGCCGCCGACGCCGCTCGTGCTCCGTCGACGCCGCTCGTGGTCGTGGAAGAAATAGTAGGAGGCAAGGAGGTGGCTAGGAGGAGATGAAAACCAAAAGTCCTAAATAAACTCGGTATAGTTTTTAGGAATTTAATTTTTCTTTTGCTTGTAGGGTGGTGGAGACTGTGCTCATTGACCTGTGACCAGACCAAAATGCTGACGCAAGATCAGACAGAAAAGACCTGTGTTCACGTGGGTCCACTTTTCTTTTGTACTTTATTATATAGTTTAACATTTTTATATATATAAGAATAAGAGTTGTGTTCATTTTTCTTCCAAAAACTGATGCAAGACTATACATTGACGCAAGACCAGACATTGACGACACTGACCTGTGTTCAGTCTCCATCAAAAACTAAACAGAAGAGAAGGAAAAAAAAAGACAGGTGTCATATTCCTATTGGGTACTTATTTGAATTTCTGTATTGGAATTGTACAAGTTCTTATTTTGACTCTCGAGTTAATACTGGTTAAGGCTTAAGCCAATTTAGAAATAAAAAATAATACTAATACAAAATATTATTGTATGTAATACTTAAATAATGTGTAATACTTAAATACCTATTTCATAGTTAATATTTCATAGTTTATTATTTACATTTTTTTATAAGTGTAATATTATTGTATGCAATACTTAAATAATGCATAAATATGTAAACTATTTTTAAATTTTTTTTTTACTAAGTTATTAATAATTATTTAATATTAGCGATATTGCCGATACCAAAAAATCCGATACTCCGATCCGATACCGCCGATACTGCCGATTCTACCGATCCCGATACTCATACAAAATGTCCGATACTGAAACCGATACCGATACTTTGAACCTTGTTCCAAACCCTAACATTTAAGGATTTCGGGTTTACTTTTGGAATCCAAAACCTATATTCTAAAGTAATCAGGTCGAGTTATCGGTTACCATTGACAGCCCTACCCTCAAGTTTGGGGTACGGTATGAAGCTTGATGTACAAATTATTTTGTCTCAAATTCTCGGAAAAAATGGCCATATGATGGAACCTAGTGCTTTGATGCTGATTTACAGGTCTTCTATTTTGTTGATTTCAAAATTATCTGAGAATATCATATAAACTGTCAAGATAGATATTTTTGATATTTATACTGCGTGCATTAAAGACTTTTAAAAGAATATTTGCTAAGTTATCGCTATACTTTCTTGTAGGTGCGGAATGTAATGATCGAAAACATTGACAAAGTCCTAGAAAGAGGAGATAGATTGGAATTGTTGGTTGATAGAACTGCAAACATGCAAGGGAACACAATTCGCTTTAGGAAGCAAGCTCGTCGTTTCAGAAATACTGTGTGGTGGCGGAATGTCAAGCTTACGTACGTACTTTACTATATCTAAAACATTTCTACATATATCTTTAGTTTTCACAAGCTCAATTGATGACTCATATCTCTTGTAGCTGCATTTTATTTTTTTGTACTTGAGGTACAGAAGTTGGGGAACACAGGTCTTTTAGGTATCTTATAAGGTCCCAAGTGAATACCTGGAATATTTTGGATTTTAATGATCTTATATAAACAACTTTCATGCTACTCATATTTGCAGATCAGGGATATGTCACCCAGTGTAGTTATAATGCTGATATATATGTTAAACATCTCCTAGAACATAGCAAAATACAAAGAAAAAACAAGGTGAACTCTGTTGTTTTCAGCAGCCCTATGGCTCAGAACTTTGGCTTGGGAAGGTGAAGTCATGGTCTAAGGTGAACTCTATTGTATTAGCATAAGGGCCATCTAGTCACTAAGGATCAGTTACAACGACAAAAACAATCACCATACCTAGGACCATAGAAGATGGGTATGTCTACGGATAAATTTTAAAAATAAAAGCCTCAATCATAAAATAGAAGGTAGGTTCATGGATTAAGCTGTTAGGTACTAATTTAAACATAATTAAATAGACTTTATAGTAATGTTCTTTCCTAGGGAAAGACAACCATCTACTTTCAACAAAACATTAAGACAGAACTATTGAGTAACGTATTTCAATGTCAAAGCGTTTTGAAAAAACATCGTGGCATTTTGGATATTGCAATGGTTTTTAGCATTTTGCAATATTCATGGCTTAGTAGTAAATTTAGGGTTCTCCCTGGCTTGATGCTTATCCAAGGTTCTCTAGAAACTATTTTTAAGTAATCATGCAAGTATGCATATTTAGTTTTCATTGAGTTCATGGATTTTATAAATCAACCTACTTCAATTTAGTACTATATTATTTTTATCTATTGTTAGAACCAAGCCCTGATAAGAAAGGATGATGATGTTGTTACTATCCACTACTAACTTTTTCAGATCTTCATGGAACAAAATTACCTCTTAATTGAAGTTAGCAAATGGCCCTAAATGGCTGAAGGGAGAAAAAGGACAAATGGACCCGATCCCTAAAAGTATGGCTAAAGACTGTAGTATTCTTTATTGTTGTATTATCGTGACTATAGTTTCTCGATGTTATTTACAATATCATTATCTTAGGGTCTGCTTGAAAATGATGTTTTTACCGGTTTTAGGGGTTTTTTAGCCGGTCGTTTATGAAGTATTTAAAAAATTCCTACTTAGTAATTTTTTTAAGGCACTGGTTTTGGTGATCTCAAAATTCTCTCAAAATGAAGTATAATTTTAGGTGTCTTTATAAACACCCAAATCGGTGGATTTTGAGGGTTTTTATTATTTTCTTCCATTTATATCCTCATAGAAACTATAGTTACAACTACTTCCTAAGATAGTCTAATATCCTATTTTATCTTTCTCGTCTTTACTTTGCTCTTCTGCGATACTCCTTTCTCTAACCGATGGTTGCTCAATTGAAGTTGATTATGTGAGTTTTTTAAAGGTGAGTGTGACAACTATTTCCTAATAACAAATATAAGAACAATTTTGGTTGGTCATGAATTCCTAATCACATAACATCAAATTGAGAACGACAATATTTTCTTGTTGTAACATGACAATAAGCAATTATTTAATCTTGCTTGGAAGGACTTTTGTTTATATATGAACATATAGGTAATTTTATTCTTCTAAAAAAAAATTCAAAACTGCTCGCTGATGAATTTTTATTAAGCATGTGTTGGATTGGTTTAAAAGCTAACTTAGAACCACCCAAACCAGACCCCTCATAACCGCACCCCTCATAACCGCTCATAATCGGGTACTTTAAAAATCTCATAACCGTTTCCTCAATAATTGCCAAGCAAACCCTTACAGCAAGAGCATGCTACAAACAAGATTGGCATTCCAAGTATACCAACATGCATATTTGATAGCGCAATTGAAAGCTTGTGGAAATCTGCAAAATTAAAGAAAATATTTCAGGCATAGTTTAAAGTATCGGCCGATACCGATCCGATACGGCCGATACCGATACAGTTTGGCATGTCCCGATCCGATACCGACCGATACCCGATACTGACCGATACCGACATTAGAGGTCTCTTTTCCAATCAATTTGGCAAAAAAATTTGAATTAAAAAGACCAATTAGAAAGGATGTAAAAGCATAGTAAGGTTGTAAAAACATATAAAAGAGGAAAACTTATCTATCGCATATAAATCAATCGACAATGATGACTACTATTTCATTCAATATCAAAAATACTAAGAAACAATACTGAAAATACTTTAAATTATGCATAAATGTATAAAATATATTCTCTAAAATGTTAATAATTTACTAATAGTTGTTTGCTTTCCGATACCAAAAAATCCGATACTCCGATCCGAAACCTCCGATACTACCGATACCGCCGATCCCTATACTCATAGGAATGGTCCGATACCGATCCCGATACCGATACTTTGAACCTTGATTTCAGGTTGACCAAAGTCAAAGAACCAACTACGCTGTTCTGAGCAAGATTCTTAGAACTTCCCGACGGCAGTATATGAGCAATGAAAATCTTCATTTTTCTTGAGAACAAATCCAATTTCTTTAGTGTGCCCCTGGTTTTCAATCCCAACATCATCCCTTCCCTTACCAAAGGTCCAACCATTAGGTTGTCAAACCTTTGGTGACAATAGTTCTTGTTGTTGAGGCCCTTCTTTTAATAGATAAACTTACAAGACTGGGAAGGGATGACAAATGATTATGATCTCCTTCTTTGTTTCATGTGAAGATTCTTCACATAGTGAGAAGCCAAATGTTGTTTCTCCCCAACTAGAAATATGGGCTTTAAACTAGTAATGTTACTATGTGAGTATGTGCTCCTAAGTGCGATACGAAAGTAAGATAGGTCTATGACGCTATTATGCGTGTTACTAGTTGCCATACTCATTAAATGTGTTGTTGCTCTTTATGATTGGTCTGCAAACTAATCATATATGATTGATTTCTTTCTTGCAAAAATATCTGGTAAGGTCCTAACATTTTTTTGGATTTCACATTGTTTGCCAAGCCTTGTTTCCTTCAAAATGACATTTATATTGTTCATAAAGGATTTATCTTAGTATTTGACATGAGAGTGCGGGTCCATACTGATGGACAAAGAGATCCTCAGAGTGATAATTTTTGGTATTTAGGATAAATTATTCGTCGCGATGGAGAGATTGAGAATAATGACATAAATAAAATTAAAGCATGCTGGTTGAAATGAATGAGTGCTTTTGGAGTACTTTATTTTGATATTATTATCAATCATTCATAATGATGGAGAGATTGAGAAGGATGACATGCATATAATTAAAATATGATGGTTGAAATAGATAGGTGTTTCTTGAGTACTCTGTGATCGCAAGATAATATCTGCACTTGAAAGTTCTACAAGACTGAACAGAGTGTTCGACAATAATTAACAACTCGTCTAGAAAGTTAGTCTAGCCGAATGATAATGCTTAAAATGGATGAGTGACAATACATTAAAGGATAGAATAAGAAATGAATGTATCCGTGAGAAGTTAGAGGTGGTACCAATTGAGAAAAATATGAGAAAAAAATTGTCTTAGGTGGTTTGGACATGTGCAAAGCAAACCAATAGATGCTTCCGTAAGGAGGAGCAATAATATACAAGTTAATAGAGCCGCTAGGACTAGAGACAGGCCTGGACGAACATTCTTTTCGGTTTTAAAAAAAGATATAGTTTTGTTAGCGTTAGAGAGAGCATGACCCTTACGATAGCTGAATAGAAGAGGATTCAAACAGCCGAACCCAAAAATTTGAGATAAATGATTTGTTGTTGTTGCTGATGTATTTGACATAGTCGTACAATCATACTATGTCTTTACCATACACAACATCACTTTATCTTCTTTAGTGACACCAACATCCCTCCAGTTGGTTAACACACATCATATGACAAACATTTCACCAGGGCCATTAAAATTAGTATCACCAATGCAAAGTACATATGGTGATTTTCTGTTGAAGTTTAGGAGTATTACAATTTAACAAATTGTAATTCTTTAATAAATTTATATTAACAGGGAAAAAATGAAAGGTTAAAGTTTAGTTATGCATTGTTTAGGTAATTTGATGTTAATTTCACTCAATAATTCTTCCTATGATAAAATATTTACCTCCATAAATCATATACTGGTCATAGATAGCATCACTACTATTATATCTTTTAGTACAGAACTCCATATATGAATATTACTAGTTAAAGTATGAATGAGAACATCTCAGTCTTATGGAAACATTAATTATCTACATAACTTTATTATATATTTAACGTTACATGTGTCCATATCCATCAAGCTCCACAACATATACAATTAAATTAAGTAACCTCATTTTAGATGGACATGACCAAATCCAACATGTTTTCTATTAAAATGCCTGCCATGGCACCCAAACTCTTGAGTTTTGATGTAGTGCAGGGATTTAACATTGTTTCAGAGCAAACCTAAGTTCAAACCCGTGTTGTGTGAATCCAACTCTAAGCCCAAAATAGGGGAATTCAACCTGTGAGGACATGTTGGAATAGTTTACATATTTAACCTTCAACTCTCACAACTCTGGAATTATTGTGCAGTGGCATGGTGTTTAACATTTACAAACAAATACTCAAATTTATTTTTTAATGGAGTAAATAACTGCATTTGAGCGAATTTTAACTGCAGGTTTTTTTTGGAGAAATGCTAAATTAATGTTAGGATGTTAATGGGTCAGATGTGAGTGGATTACAAACTAGATTGGAATTCGTACTATAAACCTGAATTCAACCTGCTTATAGAAAAAAAGTTAATCAGTTTATTAACGGGAATGTACTGAGTTTGTGTTGTAAGCTCCTCGGTTACTTTCCTATTTGAAACATCTGAGTAGTTGTTGTGACCAATTTGATAGAAAACGAATCATGTGTTTTTTGTTGGGATTCCCTGTAATTAATCTCGAATCTTTGTTCGCTTATTCCTGAAAGATATCCGATCAATCAGAATGGAGGTTGAAATTGGTACTTTTCCTAGTTGTGTTTTTCATATGGATATCAAAGGCCAATGAACCATTCCCTTTATTGTATTGATGAGAATTTTACTCCATGAGAAATTGAACAAAAGTTGCAAAATTAGCCTATTTTTTGCAAGTACCAATTGAAGTATTAGAGAATTTCACATAAAATTACTGTAACTATGAACGACTTTATCAATTATGATATCATGTAGTTTTGTATTAACTAGCTCAAAACAAATCTGAGAGGTTGATAGCTTGGTTTATTCTTGAACTCTGGAAACACAATGACTTAAAGGATATTATTAGTCCACCTTATGAACATGTTTTTGCCTTATTTCGACAAATCTATTGTCCTACATGAAATATAAGATGCTAATTATTTGAGAGATATAGGATGAAAATTTGTAGTGATAGATTAATAATAGTTCTGAAAAAATGATTTTGGTTTGTGGAAAAGAAGGGAGGGGGTGATAATATTATCTTAATATGTTGTGCATGTGTGGGTTATCTAACCTGTTAGTGAATGCCAGTCTTCGAAAAATGGAAGAGTGAATGGCCCAACGTTATAAGATGTAAGTCGACATAACATAGTGAGTGAACTTAAAGAGTGGTTTGCTGATTTTGGGTTAAACTAACGCCAGGTCTTCTTTAATTTCTAATATATTTTAACTGATTTGATTTATATGTTGGAGTTCTATAATTTTGGATGCTATCTTTTTATTCTTGAAGAAATATATTTGTTTTAACATCTATATAACATAACATAGTTGTTTTCTGCGACGCTAGATAAGAGGATAAAGAAGGGTGGAGATTAAAACATAGGGGTAAATTGGATGGTTAGGGAGATGACATGTCTCTGTGTCATCTATTTAAGTGTTACGATGAAAAGAGAGTGGTATTTCCTGAGAAAACATAATATGAATATTATTAAATATCCCAATGAGAAGCAATTTGGAAACCCGAATTATTGACGAGTTCCAGAGGCACGGGGAATTTGCTAGTTGGTAATTAATTCAAAGATATCCATAGAAGTCTTTGTTTTTGTATATCATGATAAAGTGATAAGCTAACTGCGGCTTCAGTTTTTTTTTTTTTATTAGGTTGTACTATTTGCACTCAAATACCCTCAACTTTTGGTCTATGTTCACTTTGCTACCATAATTTTTTTTTTACGTGACTACGATGAAGTTTTAGTCATCAACACTTTGCTATCCACCATTAGAATTAACAAATTTAAGACAATATTACCCTAAAGACAAAAAATGTTATATCACCAAGCCCTAACCTTAACCCACCAACACTATCTTCTTCCTATTTCCATCCTTGAACCATAACCTGTCCCTAGTATCTCTGTCTTTCCTTCTCATCCCTAAACCCTATTCCAGCACTACCATCTTCTTCCTCCTCCATAAGCACAAACCCAGCATCACCATTTTCCTGAATTTCTTCATCCCTAAATCCTAACGCACCACTACCGTCTTCTTCCTCCATCATCGTCCATAAACCTTAACCCACCATACCCCCTTCCTCACTGAGCTACCCCTCACCCTGGCGCTAATCAGGAACCATCACCTTCCACCCCACCATCTTCTTTATAGTATCCGTGCCATATAAATGTCAATTTTTTCTTGCCAATTTCATTGATTTATGATATATAAGTGATAAAAAAAATTAAGTTTAAGGTATCAATAAGGACAAAGGAAAATGTTAGATAGCAAAGTGAACATAGGTCAATGTTGAGGGTATTTAAGCGCAAATAAGCCTCTAAAAGTTTCGGATAAACATGTACATGGTTGGTTTTTAGAAATATTGAATTACATTTGCATTAGATTGTAGAAGGCAATAAGACGCAAACGAATAAGTGTCCTCTCACAAGTGTCAAAGACCGGCCATGAACTATCATAAGATACACAAATTTACTACTAGTATCATATGAATTTATAATTTGTTAGTACTATCATTACTGTTTCCCATTCAATTTAACAGGGAAACGAACTTCCTCAATCATTGACCAAATAATTGTATTTATGGGTACTTTTACTTTTTAGTGTACCCTTAGGCCTCGTTTGGTTCATAGAATCATGGAGTTGGAAAAGGAAAGTCATTCATTTCCTATGTTTGGATGCCAAAGTAATGGAAGAGGAAAGGAAAGTGATTCCCAATGGAAAGAAAAATATGAAAAAATTGTTCCCTCCATCCACCCAAGGATTCACTTTCCCACATTTAAGTAATCACTTTCCCTCCCAATTTTCTTGACATTTCCAAACACCGGAAAGAAAAATTGATGACAATTGCAATTTCCCATAGGAAAGGAAATACCAAGGAATTGCTTTCCTTTCATTCCCTTTCCGCGAATCAAACGAGGCCTTATAGGTGTCAATTTACGAATCTACTTTTATGACTATCAACTCCCTTTGAAATGACGACACACCATTTCATTAATGTGCTACACAGTTTGACTTTTCTTATGTCGTCATGCTTTCCCAAAAGATGCTGAATATCTCATTTCTGACTGCTAGAACTTTTAGTGATCGTCTGTCCATTCTCTTAGGATTTTATTTCTTGCTGAAACAAAATTTCCTTTTGCAGGTTTGCTTTGATCCTTCTTCTTTTGGTGATAATATATGTTGTCCTTGCATTTGTGTGCCATGGGGTCACACTTCCTACCTGTTTCAGGTAATAAAGGTGTATTCTCCTTCTATGTATCCGCCTCTTACTTATTTCACCAATCAGAGTGGTACTTCGGAATGCTATTGGTTTGGCCTATGCTTGGCATTTCAATATAGATGTGACCTTATTATGTACTCTGTATTAATTTTTATAACATTTTGGGACATGAAGAAAACATGAGTTATTTCTAGACTCACAATTTGTGGGGAATATAATAATATCAGTATTGTTTTAATAATTAATTTTGTCCCTGGGTTTTCAAAAAGAGTATTGGTTAATCATAATGTAACTCCAGACGACTTAAATGTGAGAAACCTATGCATGCAGGCGTCGCTCACATGTGTGTAAGTGCATGCTTGCATGTGCAACTATATGTTCTCGACTATTGTTCTTATTTTATCAATGAAGACTAGTGCTAACCAATACAATGCCCACAAATTTGGCATATAATTGTGGCGAACATTGACATATAGTTTATGGGAAGTTAGAGGTGGGGCCAAGCCGCCAATATGTATCGGCCATTTCAGATTGGATTTGAACATTCCGCATGTGAACTTGACCAAACATTTGTATCTGCCGTATATAATCAGTCAGACAATAGTGTTGTTATTACAGTTAGAGTTAGCTTGTATTGGTTAATATTGGGCTTGTTTCGGTAGATGAACCATAATTCTGCTATCTTTATTTTCTTTTTTCCTGTGTGAAGGATAATCTCTGGAGAATCTTTATTATTAGTGGTGTAAATTGGTCAGGTCTTCTATAAACAAGGGTAGTGACCTAAAACTCGACCCAACAGCTAAAAGATCTGACCTAACCCTTAGCCGACTTTGCAATCAAATTTGTAAATAGGTTTGTGTTGGGTTCGACACTAAATGATGAGTCTTAATTTAGTAGGGAATAAATGGGTTGATTCAGATTGGGTTCAACCCAAATAAATAGGAAATGTAATTAAGTCATATTTGGGACTCATAGACTCATTCGGCCTTTTTGCTCGTTGTAGATGTAAATGATTCCTTTTGGTGACTCCGTCTCTGCTATGCTTAATGTCCTAGATTTTCATTGGTGGTCTCAAGTCTGGATAAAAGAGTGAGCTATGTTAGGTAGCCGACAACCATTGTAAAACATTCTTGGAGAATGACTTTGGAATTCAAGGTTTTAAAATTGGTAGGACAAACATAAAGTATATGAAATGAAACTTCAATCAAAAGGCAAAAAGAAATGAGGGAGTAGTACATATAGATGGATAAGAGATACCTAGGAGTGAGTTTTTGGTATATAGGATCAATCATTCATCATGACAGAGAGATTGAGAATGATGTTATGCATAGAATTAAAACACTGTGGTTGAAATGGAAGAGCGTTTCTGGAGTACTTTGTGTTTGGAAGGTATATTTTAAGTTAAAATAAAATTCTATAAAACTGCTATAAGACTAATCATGTTTTATGGATCCAGGTATTGTACAATTAAGAAACACATGTCCAATTAAAAAATATGTCCAAAATATAAATATAAATGCTAAGATGGAAGAGTGACAATATATTGAAAGAGAATATAATAAATGAACGTATTCGTGGGAAGTTAGAAGCTTAGAAGCCAGAAACTCCTATGAGACCAATGAATTTAGTAAGAAATTCGATTCGGTGGTTCTTACTTGGGAGCTCGTTTTCCTGGCGAAAGGAGCCCGTTTCCTTTGCGACGGGAGCGTTTTTCTCCGACGACATGAACCCTCCTATAACAGGACCAACATTTCATAATAGGACAAATTGAAAAAAAAGTTGAAGAATTTTTAATACGCGTTAATCAAAGTAACAAAAAGTAAAGATTACTTACCTTGACATTAAAATTACCATGCGAATGATATCTCTGTAACTTTGAACTAAATTTTATAAATTCTAATAAATTTTAAGATATCTATAAATTTTGATAACAATAATTAATAAACATAAAAAATTTATTAGCGCACACTCTCTTAACGCTTCTAACTTTAGACTCTTCTAAGTAGTCGCGGTCCCCCGTTTCCTCTTTCTTCGCCCATGCTCTCGTCTCCGCTTTCGCTTCTGGCTTTTAAGGTCAGAAGTGGTGCCAATTGAGGACAAAATGAGAGAAAATTGCATTGGGTGGTTTGGACATATGCAATGTAGACCAATAGATGTCTTCGGTAAGGAGGAGCGATAAAATAGTAGTTGAAGAAGCCAGTAGGACTAGAGGTATGTCTAAAACATGGGTTGAAGGTTTAAAGAAGGATATGTTTTTTCGCAAGGTTCGCACTATTGGTATCAAAATCGGTATTAGATCCTTCCTATGAGTATTTGGGTCGATGGTATCGCTATATTAGCAGTGTGAGATCGAAGTATCGAATTTCTTGGTATCGGAAAACAAATCATTATAAATAATTTTTTAAGAATTTAGAAAATAATATTTTATAAATTTAGGCATAATTTTATGTATTTTCTGTACTGTTTCTTAGTAAGTTTGAAATTGAATTTAATAATAGTCACCTTTGTCGATAGGTTTACCTGCGATGGATAAATTTTCTTTATTTACATGCTTTTATAACCTTACTTTGCTTTTATACCTTTGCTAATAGCCATTTTTTCGTTCAATTTTCTTTGCCGAATTGATTGGAGAACAGATTCTGAACGTTATTATCTTTCAATATCGATAGCGATTGGGATATGCCAAATTGTACCGATATCAGCCATATTGTATCCGCCGATACTGCAAAATATGGTTTTTCGTTGGTTTTACATAGGATGTGACCTTTTAGTACTGAATGGAAGAAAATGATTCAAATAGCCGTTTACAAAAATATGAATAAAGGCTTTGTTGTTGTTGTTGTTGTTGATGTAGACAAACAATTCCTTTTGGTCTTTTTCTTGGAATATGGCCCATAAGCTTACAATTATGGGATGAAGATTACATAGGTTGTCCTACTTGGGTCTTGATAATTAATTAGGTACTTATTGCTGATGGATAAGAGAACTATTATGGATAAATTAGTCAATTATTTCCAATATGAAACTGCCTCCTCTGATACCGATAGGGAAGGTTGGATACTGATACCAAGTTTTTGAACCTCGGGCAAACATGAATGTTTGTTTTCCTGAACCCATTTAAACTGAATTAACCGACTGATCCAATTAACCGACCCAATCGTGTTTTAAGGGCCTAAATGGTGCTTAAATTTCACAGTGATGAAATTAGTTCAGCTGCCAAAATTGCAAATCGGTTGGTTGAATGACCAATGTCACACCCCCTAGTGGATAGGAGTGCTCAATAAAAGATGACAGTTTTTATGTTTGGCTAGCAAAATGGAGTCAAACCTTTTTCTGCTGATGGTTCCTATTGTAAACTGGCTATTGTAAGGAAGGGTGTCCCTTGCAGCTTATGATGCCAGATAGGTAGGTAGAAATAGTAGTTTTTTGTTTTTTTTTTGTTTTTTGGCATCATAGTACGTATTCTGAGAGACATTCTGAGAGGAGAGGTATAAATAAGTGTGACTTGCAACTTTGGAATGAAAATAAGTGCGACTTTCAGCAGAACTAGTTGCTACCAAACTGGCTAAGTATGTTTTTTTTTTTGCAAAGAATGCACCTAAAGGGGAACATGAGCTTAACACTGGGCCTCCCTTCATGGATGAACTCGTATAAATTGCTTGGAACATAGCTTTCATACATGCAAAGAAGCAGTCTCATCTGTAGTAGTTGTACATTTGCATAGAACTGCAAGCATGAATATAAAGTTTGAAGTAGTTTGTTACCCCTGTTCCATTGCTTTTCACATTAATTCGACACATGCGCATGAACTGCACTAGTAGGAAAATGATGAGAGATGAAACAGAAGCGAGAGACCCGTTGTAGTGTGTAAAAGTTTTCGACTCCACCAACAATATATAAACTAAAATTTCTAAAGGTGAGTTTGCTTAATATGTGTACATAACATTGAAATTCCAAGAGATGTCTAAGTTGGTCACGTAATCGATAGTTTCTCACCTCAACATGCATTACGCCATGCCAAAGTTATTTTTGTATTGGACGTGTTTCTATTGTGTCATGCCATATATATACTTTCGGTGGAACATATCATAATTATTGGCAAACCTTGGAAATTTCAATCTCTTGGGAGTTGGGACACAACACAAGGATACACAAATTTGAAATTAAATAAAGAGTTCAACTACATAAACTCAGATAAGAACTCATGAGTTGAACTTGTATTAAGGATATGAAAAGTGGATAATTTTTTTAGTTTAGTCTTCTGTATTTTTGTATTTAGATTCTTTGAAAAAGTCAAAAGATAAGATAGATGTAATCCAACGGTTATAAATTGTATGAGTTCAAAAAATTAAGAAGTCATGAGTTCCTCTAGAAATTTTGTTAAATAAATTAGCACAATACAACTCCATTTGACACATCGAATCAAAACACTACACATAAAAATACAATTAAAAAAAAGAAAAACAAACAAACAAACGAAATGAATGACTAGAAGACATCCTCGCATGTATCAGATCACCAAATACCAACCAAATGCTTCCTCATGACCTGGAAAATCATCACATTCAAAAATAAATTCTTTATATCAGTCACTAAACACCAAAAATATATTTATACTACTATATAATAAGAAAAGTTCAATTTCACCTTATTTTTTTTTTCAAATATTTTTTTTATATTTTATTAATTAAAAATATTCATTAACTTACGGAAATTGTCTTCCTAAATAGTCTTTTAATATTCTTAATAAATATTAGAATAATTAAGTTAACTTTCTTTTAGTATTATATCTTTTAGTATTTTTAATAAAAATTAGAATAATTATATCGAGTATATATATATATATATATAGTACTAAAGAAGTGTAAACTACAAAAGCTTTTAGGATTAGGATTAGGTTTAGATGTACTCAACTAAGCACAGTTGTAGCCGGGAGGCAGCGTCTTCCCGCAGGTTATGAACAGTTGTGTCGCGATCGGCAGGAACATCTTATCGCTGAGTACCTTGAGCTTGATGGTAGTGCACAAGCACAGGGCTGCGTCCACGGAGGCGAGCCCTTTGATCAGTGGGCAACACTTCAATGCGGGATCCCCGACGTGTGCTCCTGCCACACCGAGCACGTCGAGGCATGCACCGAGTTTGACCGTGTCGATCGGGCACGTCTTCGCCTTCCCGGGAGGTGGAGGGCAACCGGGTTTGGTCGACGGAGGTGTTGCGGTTATAGGAGGGAGGATAGGTTTGACGACTGGAGGAAGGGAAGGGAGGGGAGGGAGGGTAGGTTTGACGACCGGAGGAAGGGGAGGGAGGGTAGGTTTGACGACCGGAGGGAGGGTAGGTTTGACGACTGGAGGAAGGGGAGGGAGGGTAGGTTTGACGACCGGAGGGATGGAAGGGAGAGGAGGGAGGGTAGGTTTGACAACCGGAGGGATGAGAGGGAGAGGAGGGAGGGTGGGGATGGTAACAGGTGGTTTGCCTATGACCGGAGGGATGGTAACAGGTGGTTTGCCGATGACCGGAGGGATAGTAATAGGGCCAGTCTTGGGAGGGCTGGTGCAAGGCAGGCCGCAGTTGGCAAATGCTTGGGGGACTATGGAGGCAATGCAGAGGATGAGGAGGAAGGAGAAGTCCATGGCCATGGCCATGACCGTGACAGTAGTACTAATTGGTATAGTGGTGGTGGTGGTGGTGGTGGTGGTGGTGGTGGTTGGTTTTATAGGAGGGAGGAGAGGAGCAAGCACGAGACAGATCACGTGAAGATGAAGCTACATGCCAGTCTTGCTCGTTGGCTCTTTGCCACACTTGTGAAGAGGGGACATGCTCTCCTCTTTAATCATCATTGTTTTTGTTCCTAGGTTTATACTGCAGTCCTTTTTTACTTCAATTTGGACTTGTAGAAATGTGTGGGCAAACATCACCTTCTTACAACCCTCTCTCTCTCCCCTGCTATTTGGGTCTCATCCGGTTCCATCTCTTTCTCCAATGAACGGCTGTCACATGACATTTCTGTCACGTGACGGCCACCCGGACAGTTACCGGGTCACACCTCTCCCATTTCCTCCAATGAACGACCGTCATGTGGACACCACATGACCGCCACGTGACGGTTGTAAGAGGGTTGTAGGCATTTGGTTGTAGTCATAGCATAGCTCGGACAAACACTCTAATACAACTCTAATACAGCAGGGGAACACTAGCTTGAATTGTACTAACTCTACTGAAACACTGATTATTAGAAAGATATCCAACATGACGTGTGTATATATATATATATATATATATATATATATATATATATATATATATATATATATATATGTGTGTGTGTGTGTGGGGTAAACGGAATATGAGTCATAGTGCTCATATTTCTACATTAGTCATGCACATGTGTACCAATAAAAATAGAGCCATAGAAATAGAGCCATAATGTTCATATTCCTAAATGAACTATGCATATGTGGACCAATAGAAATAGAGTGTCCTAGTGCACATAGAATATAGGAGTCTATTTCTATTGGTCCACATGTACATGATTCATGTAGCAATATGAGCACTCTGGCTTATATCCCGTTTATCATATATATATAGTGTGGACCAATAGAAATATAGTATATATATATATATATATATATATATATATATATATATATATGGGACGGGATATTGCGCCAAACAATAATGCAACAAGCAATCTCAACCACACATTTTTTGAAATGTTTGGTCATAGATCATCCTATAAAGTTATTGTCACGTCATCATACTCTATAACCACACCTCAAAAAAATGTGTGGCTGAGATTGCTTAGTGCAATAAGTCTAGGTGCAATATCCTCTCTCTCTCTCTATATATATATATATATATATATATATATATATATATCGAAAAAGGTAAAATTTATTACTAGTCCCTCGAGAGGCCTACAACTCAGTCCGAAGGCCTACAACTCAGTTCGAAGGCCTACAACCAATTTCAGTTCGAAGGTCTATATATACAATTCTAGTCCGAAGGCCACATCCCGACCCGAGGGCCTCACAGCAACAGCAGCTGCACCCCATTGCACAGCTCCCATCTCCACTGGGCCGCACATGCATCGCATCCACCACCTCCACTCTTAATTCTCCCCAAAGGGAATTAAAAAGCGTCCCGGTCAAGGGCGGATCCGAGGGTGGACGGGGGGTGGGCTGGAGCCCATCCCAAAAAAAAAAAAAAATCAACTTATTTTTGTTTTCATATATATATATATATATATATATATATATATATATATATATATTTTTTTTTTTTATTTTTTTTTTATAGGTAGTCCACTTCTAGTCCACCCAAATTTATGGTAGTCCATTTCAGTTGCACTTTCTGAATCCACTCCTGATACCTCTTGCTCAAACTAGCAACCTCTTGGAGGAAGGAGAGGCTCCCTCTTAACCACTAGACTAATTAAGAGCTTATTGGACAATTTTGTCTCAATTTAGAAAGAGCAAAAAACATTAAGAAGAAACTATATTTAAAAAAAAAATTATATATGTATTAGTAGCTGTTGTTATTAAATTTAATTAACAACTTTATTCAGTAATGTTAGATAAAGACGTATTTGGAAGACGGTGAGGCCAACTTTCCTTACTATACAGTAGTATAGATAAAAGGATAAACTATATAAAAGATGAGTGCGTATTGTTCATTCTGTAGCCTCCATCAAAATCTCTTCAAGAAACACATCCACTTTACCGGGAGGCTATTTTTACACACAGTCATTAGATGAAGGCAAACATATATGTTCTCTTCCCCTTGCATCTCCTAGCTACTTGTTGCCTCTATTCCCTCCCGCCTCCCTCATGCTCTTGCCTGTAAATTAAGGCCACTTCAATTGTAACCTAGTCGTGATTGAGCTGACCGTTTGGACATCACTCCGGATGCAAGCAAATGGCCTATAGAGCAGATCTGCTGTCCCCTTTTTATTTTGTCCAATTCTGTCATATTCTTATTACATGTGGATTCAGACAGAACTTGAAAGTAGATATAGAAATGGATGGCTCACATATAATAGAAGGAAAGGGAGGATTGGACAGAATATGGAGGGAATAGTAGATCTGTTCTGAACGTTCTCGCTCTGCTCTGAAATTCCATCACGAGATATGCACTATGACACATAGCAAGGCATATGCCCCCTCTCACTAGCGAAGCTAAGGAAGGATATGCGAGACGTTGGGAAGGCCATAACAAGACTGACGTACACATGGCATGAACGTACCATTCTTGCTGGGAATGGATGGTGGTGGTGGTGGTGTGATGTGTGTGGGGCTGGCTAGCTGAGGTAGTTGTTGGGCTACGATCGGTCCGAGCTGGCCGGTTGGAGTTTAGCGAGCCCATGACCGCTTGTCTTGCTCGCTTCCGCCTCACCACAGGGACGTCGCCTTCGTGCCAGGCTAGCTAGGGTTACATATGATTCGTGGCCAAGGGGTGCTTCCTTCCCTGATTATCTGTCATTTTGTACAAAGGAAAGATGTTGAACCTTACTACTAAGATATCCATGATATCAGGCTGCTTCTTTCTAAATTGAGTGTGTTTATTGTTTATTCAAACTCTAGCTAACACTCACCAAACAAGTTCAGAGATTGTATGAACGAGCAGTCCACATATGTAGTTCTATGTGCTGCATTAATACATATAGGGAGGCTAGCTGAGGCTTGAGATGGAGCATACGTAGTTCTTGAATAAGAAGGTACATAGAAGCTTGAAGGAGTACTCTACATTCTAGCTTGACGTGGGACTCTAACGACTCATCGACCCTTCGAAGCTGACCTGGTCATGTGGATTTGTTCTTGTTCACGGTCTCTTCCATCAAGTGGGCCGGACTAGACTAGACTGGACTGGATTGAACTGGACCCGACAGTTTTGAACCACCACTAAGCCCTTACGGCGTACGTAGTCGATGTTAACAAACATCACTCACATATGAATGTTGGAGTGGGTTGGGGGTTTCCAACCTATATGGAGAATATCCCGGAGTGCGACGAGCGTCATCCGTGTGTCGGAAAAGTTCGAAAAGTACATCGAACGTCGTACATTGGAACATTTATAGTAAGCAAATATTATATTAGATTTTTATCTTTGACTTAAATTATATATTTATGATTGGATCTTTGATATATTAACTTTCCATATAATTGGATTTTCAATTTATGGTAAGCCAATTTATGATTTGATTTCTATTAAATATATAATTAAATGTAATTGGATTTTCATAAATATTTTGGGTTTCTATATATATATAATTTTCAATACATGGAAATCATAATTCATGCAATGGTTTATAAAAATGCTCATACAATATAAAAAAGAGAAAAAAAAAAAGGTGGCAAGAGTGCTTTGCAACATTGGAGAGGAGAAAGAATAATTGTAGGCCGTTTCGAAGAAGGAGATCAGTTTTGGGTATTTCTCGTTGTCTTTCTTCTTCGTTGTTGTAATTTATTTTCTATTCCAAAAAGTTATGGTGATCCACGTTGGATCGGCGAGGAGCTTGTAGATGGTGTAATTTCTTTATTCCATTAGTGAAGATTCTTCAGGGTTGGACTCCGATCGCCCGTGGTTTTTTTCGTAATAATTTTTTACGTAAAAAATTTCGTGTCTGCGATTTGTGTTTGGCGTTTTTGGTTTGTGTGCTTTTGCTTGTTTCTCTCGCAGGGCTCTCTGGTTTGGGGGAACGGTTTTCGTGTTTTGTTCCCAGCACTTGGTATCAGAGCCAGGTTCTGGAATTCAGATTGGTGTCAGGAGTTGATAATAAAATCAGGGAGAAGAGATGGACGCAAAGACAGTACGCATGATGAACCTAAATGGTATCAACTATCACTACTAGAGGAGCAAGATGAAGGATTTACTATTTGTCGAGAAGCTGCATCTTCCAGTATTTGCTTCCGAGAGACCCAGTGATAAATTCAAATATGACTGAAACTTTGAGCATATACATGAGTGTGGGTATATACGGCAGTTCGTTGACGAGAACGTGTACAACCACTTTGCCAATATTGAGTACGTGAAGATGCTGTGTGGGAGAAGCTGGAATCTTTGTACGCGAAGAAGACTGGGGTAAACAAGTTGTTCCTGATCCGAACGATAATGGGTCTGCAGTACAAAGTTGGTACGTCTATTACAAATCACTTGAGTGAGTTACAGGACATGGTTGACCAGCTATCCTCGATGGGAGTCAAGTTTGACGACGAAGTTCAAGGACTATGGTTGCTGTGTACATTGCCAAATTCGTAGGAAATCGTACGAGTGTCTATGATCGCTTCTGCTCTGGAAGGCGTGGTCAGTCCGGAGTTCGCTGAAAGCGGAGTGTTGAATGAGGAGATGCGGAGGAAATCTCAGGGCACTTCTTCATCCCATTCAGATATGCAAGTTTCAGAGAGCCGTGGAAGGGACAAAAGCAGGGATCCAGGCGGTGGCAATGACAAGAGCATAGACAAGTCCAAGGGTCGGTACGAAATTCGGAATATTACTATTGTGACAAGAAGGACCACATCAAGCGAAACTATTTCTCTTAGAAGAGAGAGAAGAAGGGCGACAAGGGGAAGCAAAGTGAGAATACTACAACGGCGGTCTCGACACATGGAGGCGATGTGATCATTGTAGGTGATGAGGTAGTTATGAATCTCGTCTGCGATGACAACTCTTGGCTGGTGGACTCAGGTGCTTCAACGCACGTATCTCACAACAGGGCACTATTTTTTTATTTACACGATAGGCGACTGTGCAATGTTGAAGATGAGCAACGAAGATGTGTCGAAGGCTTTTGCTATTGGAGATGCGCATTTGAGGACAAAGACGGGTGCAGTTCTTGTTCACAAAGATATCCGTCATGTCCCTGATATCCGTTTTAACCTGATGTCGGTTGGAAGGTTGGATGCCGAGGGTTTCTTCAATCTCTTCGGGAACGATCAGTGGAAGCTTTCTAGAGGTTCGATGGTGATTGCCAGAGGAAGCAAAAGGTCCAGACTTTATTATATGGAAGAGAGCGCACATGGGGCACATAAGGTGAACGCAGCTAGTGATGTATCGACCGAGTTGTGGCACAAGCGGCTTAGCCATATCAACGAGAAGGAGATGAGCTACTTGGTGAATTGGAATGAGATTATAGGGCTCAAGTCTACAAAGCTAGATAAGTGAACGCACTGTTTAGCGGGGAAGCAAAATATGCTGTCTTTCCAAAGTCACCCAAGTTCGAGGATAGCTGGTCCTATGAAGTGAACGCACTGTTGCTCAAGTTGATTCACTCGGATGTCTGCGGTCCTACGAAGGTAAAATCTATTGGTGGTGCATGCTTCTTACTTTCTAACTCTTATTGATGATTATTTCAGGAATGTTTGGGTCTATGTCTTAAAGACTGTAAACATCCTGATTTTTAGAATTTAATTTAAAAAATTTCATTAATTATTGTTGTAGAAATTTTCATTATTTTTAGTTAATTATAAAAAATGTTCTTTCATGGATTTATATTTTTGAGTATTAAATTAATTATTAACATAGTACAAAAATATATATTTTTTGGTGTATAACTAATAATAAAGTATTGTGTAATTTTTTGGAATTTATTGGGACCAAAAACTATTTTTTATGGCCATATATGCATTGTTATAATTAAACCAACCTAAACCAACTCAAACCAACCCAATCCAACCTAACCCGAACCAACCCAGACCAATATAAATATTTTGGGTTTCCATATATATAATTTTCAATACATGGAAGTCATAATTCATGCAATGGTTTATAAAAAGGCTCATACAATATAAAAAGAGAGAAAAAGGTGGCAAGAGTGCTTTGCAACATTGTAGAGGAGAAATAATGATTGTAGGCCGTTCCGAAAAATGAGATCAGTTTTGGGTATTTCTCGTTGTTTTTCTTTTTCGTGGTTGTAATCTATTTTCTATTCCAAAGAGTTTTGGTGATCCACGTTGGATCGGCGAGGAGCTTGTAGATGGTGTAATATCTTTATTCCATTAGTGGAGGTTCTTCAGGGTTGGACTCCGATCATCCCGTGATTTTTTTCGCAATCACTTTTCACGTAAAAAATTTTGTGTCTGCGATTTGTGTTTGGCGTTTTTGGTTTGTGTATTTTTGCTTGTTTCTCTCGCAGGGCTCTCTAGTTTGGGGGAACCGTTTTCGTGTTTTATTCCCAGCACATGGTATCAGAGCCAGGTTCTGGAATTCAGATTAGTGTCAGGAGTTGATAATAAAATCAGGGAGAAGAGATGGACGCAAAGACAGTGCGCATGATGAACCTAAATGGTATCAACTATCACTACTAGAGGAGCAAGATGAAGGATTTGCTATTTGTCGAGAAGCTGCATCTTTTGGTATTTGCTTCCGAGAGACCCGATGATAAATCCGAAGATGACTGAAACTTCGAGCATATACATGAGTGTGGGTATATACGACAGTTCGTTGACGAGAACGTGTACAACCACTTTGCCAATATTGAGTACGTGAAGACGCTGTGTGGGAGAAGATAGAATCTTTGTACGCGAAGAAGACTGGGGTACACAAGTTATTCCTGATCCGAACGATGATGGATCTGCAATACAAAGTTGGTGCGTCTATTACGGATCACTTGAGTGAGTTACATGGAGTGACCAGCTATCCTCGATGGGAGTCAAGTTTGACGACGAAGTTCAAGGACTATAGTTGTTGTATACATTGCCAGACTCGTAGGAAACCGTACGAGTGTCTATGATCGCTTATGCTCAGGAAGACGTGGTCAGTCTGGAGTTCGCTGAGAGTGGAGTGTTGAATGAGGAGATGCAGAGAAAATCTCAGGGCACTTCTTTATCCCATTCAAATATGATAGTTTCAGAGAGCCGTGGAAGGGACAAAAGCAGGGATCTAGGCGGGGGCAGGGACAAGAGCATAACAAGTCCAAGGGTCGGTACGAGGATTCATAATATTATCATTGTGACAAGAAGGACCACATCAAGCGAAACTATTTCTCTTGGAAGATAGAAAAGAAGGGCGACAAAGGAAAGCAAAGTGAGAACACTACAACGACGGTCGACACATGGAGGCGATGTGATTATTGTAGGTGATGAGGTAGTTATGAACCTCGTCTGCGATGACAACTCTTGGCTGGTGGACTCAGGTGCTTCAACGCACATATCTCACAACAGGGCACTATTTTCTATTTACACAATAGGCGACTGTGGAATGTTGAAGATGGGCAACGGAGATGTGTCGAAGGCTCTTGCTATTGGAGATGCGCATTTGAGGACAAAGACGGGTGCAGTTCTTGTTCACATAGATATCCGTTATGTCCCTGATATCCGTTTCAACCTGGTGTCGGTTGAAAGGTTGGATGACGAGGGTTTCTTCAGTCTTTTCGAAAACGATCAGTGGAAGCTTTCTAGAGGTTCGATGGTGATTGCCAGAGGAAGCAAAAGGTCCAGACTCTATTATATGGAAGGGAGCGCATATGGGGCACATGAGGTGAACGCAGCTAGTGATGTATCTACCGAGTTGTGGCACAAGCGGCTTAGCCATATCAACGAGAATGGGATGAGCTACTTGATGAACAGGAAGGTGATTCCAGGGCTCAAGTCTACAAAGCTGGATAAGTGAACACACTATTTAGCGGAGAAGCAAAATATGGTGTCTTTCCAAAGTCACCCAAGTTCGAGGGTAGCTGGTCCTATGAAGTGAACGCACTGTTGCTCAAAGTTGATTCACTCGGATGTCTGCGGTCCTATGAAGGTAAAATCTATTGGTGGTGCTTGCTTCTTACTTTGTAACTTTTATTGATGATTGTTTCAGGAATGTTTGGGTCTATGCCTTAAATACTGTAAACACCCTGATTTTTAGAATTTAATTTAAAACTTTTCATGAATTATTGTTGTAGAAATTTTTATTATTTTTAGTTAATTATAATAAATGTTCTTTCATGGATTTATATTTTTGAGTATTAAATTAATTATTAAAATAGTACAAAAATATATATTTTTAGGTGTATAACTAATAATAAAGTATTGTGTAATTTTTTTGAAATTTATTGGGACAAAAAACTATTTTTTATGGCCATATATGCATTGTTATAATTAAACCAACCCAAATCAACCCAACCTAACACGAACCAACCCAGACCAAACTAGACCAACCGGACCCAAACCCGCACCCGTACCCGACCCGCAGACCCGATAACCGCAACCCACTAGCCCCAACATTTTGTAACAGTAGAGAACCTGACCCTCTTCCCCTCCCCCAACCGGCCGAACCCTACCTCTTCGTCTCCTTGTAACTGCTCATCCTCCACCCTATAAAACCCCCAGCCTAGCTGAACCTCACCACCAACATCTCCTCTTCCACCCCGATCAACCACAACCGCCGACGATCGCTGGACTGCCGTCGCATGCCGCCGCAAACCATCGCCGCAAGTCGCCCAATTTCGAGCAACAGCAAAACAGTAAGGTACCCTACTTCTAACCCTCGTATCTCTTTGCACAATAATCCAAATGTCGATCTGTCGTATCCAATGCGAAGATCACATGACCCTCTTGAACCCTGTATAATTAGTTCGGTGTATTGTGTCATGTGTCGGTTGTAATTCGCGATACAAAATAGGAAGAAATGACCCAATTTGTAGTTCAGAAAACTGTCCCAAACACTCATGTTCATGACTGTTTTTCTTCCAACCTAGTTAATATTTTTAAATTCTACTTGAACAGTAATTTAGACAACATAACCAAGATTTAATTCCTTTAATTATTTTATTTTAATTTGTTGTATGTTGTGATTTATTCTCGGTTGAAGTTGACAAAAAATTTGGTTTTCTAAACCCAAATTTTTTCGAAACGGGGCGCGTCCCACTAAACGAGGTGACTTCAACATGTGCAAATTACACAGAAAGGCGTGTATCATTAAGACGGACGTGTGAAATTTTCTGAAGGATGTACGTGCACACCGGAATTAACGCGTATCGACCGAAAAGTCCCGTATTGGCATGTTCTGACACTTGTCATAATTTCGTATATGCTTGTCGTTTCGCAAAGAAATTTAAGCCATCGGATTCGCAGCGTTACGCTGGTCCTGTGACCCAAGTTTGGTTCGATTCTGAGAACGTTGACGAAACACCATTTCGTGGGCCCCACGGTTCCACTTGACGGACGATTTCGTGACCGGCTCATCGAAATCTAGTTCTGGACATTCCGTTGGATTTGTATCATTGTTCTGGACTCGTAGACACTAAGTTTGACAAATTTGGAGAACTTTAACTCTGGCACATTTTTTGGTACGAAGTCGGCCACATGTGGACCCCGTTTTGACCAGAAACTGTCAATTCTGTCCTTGTGTCCAAATTGAATTTATGGGTAGTCAATTCTAGCTATTTTAACTATTCTGAGAGCAATGATGATGTTTGTTTCAGTATTCAGAGGCGTAATTCTACTGTTACAGGAGCAACTAACGGAGCTCAGAACACAAGCAAGCGTACCTTGCCAATTTGCAGAAGATCATGTACTATTATTTGCTTATATTCTTTCCATATACTTCTGTGTTGTACATGTTCAACCCAGGACCGTGAGACGTTGCTTAACGTCCGAACAAGATTCGGGTGTCGATGCCGTACGCGGAGTCATGTAACATCACTAAGAGAGTTGATACCACGATCCTATATATTTTTACGTGCTTGCTTTACCAAGTACGTCATACCAAAGGACACTTGACACTATTCATGTGACAGAATCTTTTTTGAGTTATTCATGGTGATTCTGTATATGTTTACATGATTCATGACATATGACTTGCTACAGGTCATGATCTTGTACTAGCTAGAGGTCATGATCTTGCGTGTTATGGACATGAGACGTGAGGTTACATTGGTAGGGAGTGACACACAGGCTACAGGCTGATTATATATATATATATATATGTTACTGGAGAGTGCCTTAGTCTCTATACCAGAGCTTTGGCACATGTATTTGGCCCTTCGTAATATTACTGCTACCGGCTCCCCGACACAGAGCTTGTAGTGGTTTGAGCCTGCGTACTAGTGATGCTCTTAAATTGCATTTCACATAGCTAGTTACATAGTTTGCCTTGAGGATCTATTTTTATTTACTGCATTTTATTTGGCTTGAGTTATTCTTTACCTTGCTATGTCCCCTGAGGACCTGGATCCGGATTATGTCCCCAGGTACAGCAGAGGAGGAATATCCCGAGATATATGGGACATGAGCTGACGCTGGAGCAGTACTGGCATTAGAGGACGAGATTGTGCCAGAGAATCTTCTGAGTATTCTGTTACATACTCAGTTATTTATGCTTCCAATTATTTCATATCTTGACTCATGGACTTAGAAATTGACTTATTTTATCGGGTTGTTCCCCGAGACACTATTTATTTGGACTTGTTGATAGACTATTTCTTTTTATCTATTATCTTGATTATGTCTATCATATTTAGTTATGTTTCTTTCTGTGGAAGAGATTAGAATTATTCTGTAATAGATGATGTAGACTGTATTTATATTTTTTACAGCTTAAGTGCACTCTAACGGGTCCATTAAATTGGGTTTGTCCATTGGAGTTGTGCTGCTGGCCATTGCCACGTGGCTAGTCCCTCGGTATTTTGGGACTGGGGTGTGATATGGTTTTTGTGGTGGCCCATGCAGGTCTACGACTATGTTGTTTCAGTTTCAACTAAGGAACAGAGCAAGCCTGCGATTAGGATAGGATAAATTATAGGATCTCATCCACATATTGACACGTTCTTGACCTCTATATCGGATTCAAATTAATTTCTTGACTTGCATCATGCCTTGATTCCTCTGTGCGCCTCTCATAGTTTACTTTGTATGGAGAGTAATGGATCCACGAGCCAGTGACGAGACTCCCGTGGGTACCCCACAAGGTGCTATGATCACTTACGACGATGGAGTAATGCCATTAAGTGGAGATCCATCCACTCAACAATGCAATCAAGCAGATCAGCACGCCTCGAGGTTCCGGCGAGACGATATTCTACCACCGTCGCAATTTACTCCACCGATGCCCGTTTTTTCAATAGGACAGCCTATGGACGAACAACAAATGTTCCAAATGTTCTACGCAATGATGCAAGCCCAACAGAAGGTTCATCAAGAGGCTCAGCGTCATGAGGCAGAGAACCTGAGAAACAGTATAGTGACCGCACTAGAGCAGGCGAACCCACCAACTAGACGGCCATCGACTGGATCTATCACTGATTTCCGCCAGCTGAAGTCCCGTACCTTTTCAGGCAAGGAGGAGCCCACTGAAGTTTATGAGTGGCTCACAACCACTCAACACCAATTAGAAGCAACTGAGCTTCCAAGGGAGCGTTAAATGACTGCCGTCATAATGCAGTTGACGAACAATGCACATCACTGGTGAATATCTGAGGAGAGAGGTCTCGGACTAGACCGAGTCACTTGGGAGGAGTTCTCTAGACTCTTTCAGGAGATGTACATTCCATCTATTGCTCGATCGGAACTTCAAGACAAGTTCAATCTTCTTACTCAAGACAATATGATAGTGGAAGAGTATAATGCAGAGTTCATCCGTTTGAGCCGCTTCGCACCTACACTAATTCCGACAGAAGAATGGAAGGCTGAGAAATTCTTTGACAGACTAAACTTTGAGCTACAGAGACATATTGGCTCTGTCGCACCTACTTCCTATGCGGACGTCATTGCTGCAGCCCGACGCATGGAGCACATTATTAGGAGAGCGAGTCCAGCCAGAAGCGACCGCATGCACTAGCACCAGACCGAGCACAACAGGAAGGAGCTGCAAAGCAACCACTGATGAACCATCACAGAGAGCATTTACACCACTAGCACTAGTCCTTTCTACTTGTCACTATTGTGGCAAGGTAGGCCATATTGAGAGGGAGTGTAAACTCAAATTGTGATTATGTTTAGCTTGCGGATCCAGTCAACATTCAGCCAGGGATTACCCTGAGCGTCGAGAAAGAGCACTGATGATTCATCGACCAGTCCTACCAGCACCAGCACCAGCACCAGGACTCCCTACTTGTCATTATTGTGGCAAGGTAGGCCATCTCGCCAAGGAATGCCCAAGCAGATTGGAATTATGTTTGGTTTATGGATTCAACCAACATTCAGCCAGAAATTGCACGGAGCATCGAGGCGAAACACCGATGGTTCATCGACGAGCACCGATGGTTAACCGACAAATTTTACCAGCACCGGGAGGATATCAACCGAGGCCACCCTTGGCACCACAGGCAACACTCTTCCAGTAGGCCCAGTAACAGCAGAGGGCACCACCACAGGAACGTGGATAGGCTTTTGCGATGATAGTAGATGAGGCACAGACTCGAGGAGTAGCGAATATGAGTAAGATTTAGTTTTATCATAGCTAGCTATAGTAGCGAATATTCCTAGTAATACTTTAGCATGTGTCTATTAGTTCCATTCCCTAGACTAAACCTAGTATTATGTTAGCATGAACTTGTTAGTCTAGATTAGTAATATGTCAGTGGTACCTAAGTTTTCATAAGCTGTAGTTGATCATCGCTCTAACCAGACTCCTTTTACTCTTGAGTTACTTATCTATTATTGCCTAGAAAAAAGTTTTCATTCCTTCCCAACATGCTCTGCTTAAACTAAACTCTTACCCTTCCTCTCGATTTCTCCTTGTTCATGGTTCCTTATTCTTTGTGTCGTGCTTCAACAAACATGTCTTGCAACCGCGTCATCTCTTCTTGAGCAAACATTTTCTTGATCGGTTATATTTTATTTTTTTAATTGTGATGACACAATTATTTTAAGATGGATAGATTGTAAACACCCTGAATTTTAGAATTTAATTTATAAAATTTCATCAATTATTGTTGTAGAATTTTTTATTATTTTTAGTTAATTATAACAAATGTTCTTTCATGGATTTATATTTTTGAGTATTAAATTAATTATTAAAATAGTACAAAATATATATTTTTTGGTGTATAACTAATAATAGAGTATTGTGTAATTTTTTCAAAATTTATTGGGACATAAAACTATTTTTTATGGCCATATATGCATTTGTTATAATTAAACCAACCTAAACCAACCCACGACCAAACCCAACCTAACCCGAACCAACCCAGAACAAACTAGACCAACCAGACCCAAACCCGCACCCGTACCCGACCCGCAGTCCCGATAACCGCAACCAACCAGCCCCCAACATTCTGTAATAGTAGAGAACCCGACCCTCTTCCCTTCCCCCAACCGGCCGAACCCTCCCTCTTCGTCTTCTTCTAACCTCCCATCCTCTACCCTATAAAACTCCCAGCCTAGCCGAACCTACCTCCCCACCAACATCTCCCCTTCCACCCCGACCAACCACAGCCGTCGACGATCGCCGGACCGCCGTTGCACGCCGCCGCAAACCACCGCCGCAAGTCGCCCAATTTCGAGCACCAACAAAACAGTAATGTACCCTACTTCTAATCCTCGTATCTCTTTGCACAGTAATTCAAATGTCGATCTGTCGAATCCTATGTGAAGACCATATGACCCTCTTGAACCTTGTATAATTAGTTCGGTGTATTGTGTCATGTGTCGGTCGCAATTCGTGACGCAAAACAGGAAAAAATGACCCAATTTGTAGTCCAGAAAATTGTCCCAAACACCCATGTTCATGGCTATTTTTCTTCCAACCTAGTTAATATTTTTAAATTTCACTTGAACAATAATTTAGACAACATAACCAAGATTTAATACCTTTAATTAGTTTATTTTAATTTGTTGTATGTTGTGATTTATTCGTGGCTGAAGTTGACAAAAAAATTTGGTTTTCTAAACCCAATTTTTTTTAAAATGGGGTGCGTCCCACTAAACGAGGCGACTTCGTCGTGTGCGAATTGCACCGAAAGACACGTATCGTTAACATGGACATGTGGGATTTTATGAAAGTTGATTTGGATGTGCGTGTACACCGAAATTAACGCGTATCCGTCGAAAAGTCCCGTATCGGCCTGTTCTGACACTCGTCATAATTTCGTGTGTACTTGTCATTTCGCAACGAAACTTGCGCCATCAGATTCGTAGCGTTATGCTGATCCTGTGACCCAAGTTTGGTTCGATTCTGAGAACGTTGACGAAACACCATTTTTTTGGGCCTCACGGTTCCACTTGATGGGTGATTTCGTGACTGGCTCATCGGAATCCAGTTATGTACATTCGATTGGGTTCATATCATCGTTCTGGACTCGTAGACACTAAGTTTGACAAATTTAGAGAAATTTCTCTAGCACATTTTTTGGTACGAAGTGGGCCACATGTGGACCGCGCTTTGACCAAAAACTGTCAATTCTGCCCCTGTGTCCAAATTGGACTTATGGGTAGTCAATTCTAGCTATTTCAACTATTCTGAGAGCAATGATGATATTTATTTCAGCATTCAGAGGCATACCTGGAGATTCTACTGTTACAGGAGCAACTGACGGAGCTCAGAACACAAGCAAGTGTACCTTGCCAACTTGCAGAAGATCTTGTGCTATTATTTGCTTATATTCTTTCCATATACTTCTGTGTTGCACCTGTTCAACCCAGGACCGTAAGACATTGCTTAACGTCCGAACAAGATTCGGGTGTCGATGCCGTACGCGGAGTCGTGTAACGTCACTTAGAGAGTTGATACCACAATCCTATATATTTTTACGTGCTTGATTTACCAAGTACGTCATACCATAAGACACTTGACACTATTCATGTGACTGAATCTTTCCTGAGTTATTCATGGTGATTCTGTATAGGTTTACAGGATTCGTGACATATGACTTGCATATACATAGATATCATTATGACTTGTTGTACTAGCTAGAGGTCATGATCTTGCGTGTAATGGACATGAGACGTAAGGTGACATTGGGTGGGGAGAGACACACATGCTACAGGCTGATTATATATATATATATATATACTTATGTTACTGGAGAGTGCCTTAGTCTCGTACCAGAGCTTTGGCACATGTATTTGGCCCTTCGTAATATTACTGCTACCGGATCCCCGATACAGAGCTTGTAGTGGTTTCAGCCTGAGTACTAATGATGCTCTCAAATTGTATTTCACATAACTGGTTACATAGTTTGTCCTGAGAATCTATTCTTATTTACTGTATTTTATTTGGCTTGAGTTATTCTTATACCTTGCTATGTCCCATGAGGACCTGGATCCGGATTATGTCCCCAGGTACAACATAGGAGGAATACCCCAAGATATATGGGACATGAGCTGACGCTGGAGCAGTACTGGTACCAGAGGACGAGGTTGTGCCAGAGAATTTCTCCTGAGTATTCTGGTACATACTCAGTTATTTATGTTTCCAGTTATTTCATATCTTGACTCATGGACTTATGAATTGACTTATTTTATCGGGTTGTTCCCCAAGACACTATTTATTTGGACTTGTTGATAGAATATATTTTTTATCTATTATCTTGATTAAGTCTATCATATTTAGTTATGTTTCTTTATGTGGATGAGATTAGAATTAATCTGTGATAGATAGTGTAGACTACATTTATATTTTTTACAGCTTAAGTGCACTCTAACGGGTCCATTAAATTGTGTTTGCTTATTGGAGTTGTGCTGCTGGCCATTGTTACGTGGCTAGAGCCTAGGTATTTTGGGACTAGGGCGTGACAAAAACCAAGGATCAGGTGCTGCCCACTTTCAAAGAGTTACATACCTTTGTTGAAAGGAAAACGGGAAAGAAGCTACTATGTGTTCGATCAGATAACGGTGGTGAGTACATTGATCAATTTGATGCTTATTGCAGAGAGCAAGGGATACGACACCAGAAGACTCTGCCAAAGATATCGCAGCTCAACGGTGTAGCGGAGAACATAAACAAGACGCTGATGGAGAGGGTACAATAGTTGCTGTCAGAAGTAAACTTGTCGGGCAGCTATTGGGGTGAGGCACTTTACATACCTTCTTATGTTATTAATTTATCTCCTAGTGCTCCTTTGCAGGTTGATGTGTCTGACAAAGTATGGTACGACAAAGAGCCGTCATACAATCACTTACGCGTGTTTGGTTGTAAGGCCTGCATGCATGTACCGAAGGACGAGATATCCAAACTTGAGCCAAAGACGAGACGGTACATTTTGTCGGCTATGTCGGGATGAGTTTGGCTGTAGACTCTACGACCCAATGGAAAGAAAGCTCTACAGAAGCAAGGACGTGGTATTTTTCGAGGATCAGACCATGACCAACACTTAGGATTCCGATGTGCCTTCTGAGACTAAGGAATTGCCTGAGTTAGAGTTATTTTGCTTCAAACAGTTTTCAGAGGACATTGTAGAGGATCCAGTTATAGGAAAGCCAGTACATGGAGTTACTTTCAACCTTGATCATCATCCTGCTGATGGTGGTCAGGGTGACCCTCAGGAGGATGGGCTTGCCGAGGAGGCAGTTCCTGAAGGAGAGGAGGCTATTGATATACAGCTAGCACCAATAGTTCCATTGAGGAGGAGCGACAGAGAGCGTCGACCATCTACGAGATACTCACCGGGTTAGAATGTGCTATTGACTAACGGAGGAGAGCCCAAAAGTTTTGCAGAGGCTATGGAAGACGAACACAGATAGGAGTGGATGGAGGCTATATAGGAGGAGATAGGTTCCTTATAGGCCAACTCTACTTATGATCTAGTGCGATTGCCAAAGGACAAGAATGCTTTGGAAAATCGATGGGTGTTCAGAGTGAAGCAGACAGATGATGCTACTCGCCCTCGATACAAAGCGAGGCTGGTAGTTAATGGCTACGGTCAGCGGAAGGACGGGGATTATGATAAGATCTTTTTGCCAGTCGTCAAGCAGTTGTCTATTCGAGTGGTGCTAGCATTGGCATCCAGTTTTGACTTAGAGGTAGAGCAGATTGACGTGAAGACGACATTCCTCTATGGTGATCTTGAGAAGGAGTTGTATATGGAGACATGCTATTCATATATAGGTGTGTCACACTAGCTCGGATATCAAGATATATCATTTGCTCAGTACCACATGCGAGTACATTCTCTAATAGTTTACTTATTTGATAGTCTCTATATTTCATGTATTTAATATTGAGATATTTGATTCCTGACACGATGGTTTCACAGATTGGTATACGTAGATCTTGGTCAAGAGATATTATTTGGTCAGGATAACAGAGTTGATGATACGATATCATTTTACTTCTTGCACACTGAAGTGCAAGTAATAAGTTTGGAACAAAATCCTATCAGAGATGATATTGAAGTGATAGGTTTTATGGACTTACCACAGTGGCGTACTTAGAGTTAAGTACGGGTGATAAGTTTAGATGATAATTGATATCAGAGGTATTGTGGATGTGATAATCGATAGTCACGTAGAGATATTTTCTCAGAGGTAATATGGACATGGCAAACCCTGCTGGAGAAAATGGTTAGGACAGTAGTTCAGAGGTGATGTTGACGTAAACTAATGCCCAAGGTAATTGATTGTGAACGGTCTACCCAAAAGTGTGGATAGACCTGAAGGTAGCTCCGCTGGGAAGCTTTTGAGGATCCACTGTCTGTTGCGTATTCAGGATTCCTGAATACAGACAATGACTTTCATCTAACTTTTATGGAAGAGAAGTGCATATTATTCTAACTCACTTGCTGGGGATGAACAACGGAGAACGTACACTGTACATTTTGGTTGTCCAGCTGATAGTAAAGGGAGTACAAGTCTAGCTTAGACATAGTACTTTTTGAGGAACTTGTCGTTGATAGGCATCATGAGCAAGTCGCCATTGGGTTTTGCGAGCCGGTAGGCGCCGTTGGAGAACCCAAACTCCAGAATGAACGGACCCTCCCATTTAGGTTAGAATTTATCGGTCGTCTTGTGGGTCATAACCATCGGTCTTCTTATTGTCAATACGAGATCACCCACTTGGTAAGTCCTTTTCTTGACCCGTTTGTTGAAGGCTCATTAGAGGCGTACTTGGTACAACTCAATGCACAATTGAGCTAAGAGACGCTTCTCATCGAGCGCTTCCCACTCTTGTAGCCGTCGACGGTGATTGTCGTCAACGGTTAACTGGATGGAGAGGGCCACTCGGAGCGAGAGGATTTGGATCTCGAGTGGGAGGACCTTTTGGCTTTCGTAAACCTAGGAGAATGGTGCGCTGCCAGTAGGTGTCCGGACTGTTGTGTGATAGGCCTAGAGACATTCATCCAGATTCTTATTCCAATCGCGCTTATTAGATGACACAAACTTTTTGAGTATCTTTATGATGGTCTTGTTGAATGCTTTTGCCAGACTATTTGCTGTTGGGTTGTAGGCAGTCGAGGATACATTCTGGATTCAATTTTTGTCACAAAATCGATAAAAAAATATGACTTGCAAACTGTGGACCATTGTCGTGGATGATCCTCCGTGGCAAGCCGAAGCGGTATATGAGGTGATGCTTGACAAAGCTGATCACGTTTGATGTCTTGACTTCAACGAGTGGAACAACTTCTGCCCATTTGGAGAAGTAGTCAGTGATAGTCAAGATGAACCGATGTCCCTTAGAATAATATGAAATAATTAGCCCGATAATGTCCATTCCCTGTGGACGATCCGGTGCGGAAGCTTTTCTCTCCCTCTTGAGTGTAGATTCCCTGATAGCCAGCCAGCCTCTTGGTTCGGTCTCACTATGAATTAGAAAAAGCCAACCTTTTAAACGTTTAAGTTGCTCCTATTTATAGCCATCGTGCTGATGGGCTATGGGTGCCGCATATGCCTCTGTTTGGTGGCAGCATAAGGCTCCTTCAACAGAATGCGGTTACGACTGTTGTTGCGTGACATGGGCAAATTGCCACATGGTCTTGGTTGAGATATGCTTTTGATGGATCTCGGGGTTGTTATCAACCCGTTGTGGACGTGACTTGGTCAGCTGGACACGTAGTCAGCGTCAACTGTGCGAAGATCTCTACAGTTGTATCAGGAAGATCTTGTGAGCTGGAGGCTGCACAACAACTAGGCCGCATGTTGACGAGGTCGCATGGGTCATATAGCCGCATACGTGCTCTTGTTTGGGCCTTGGTCAAATGGACACTCTGACCACATGTTGGCGATACCGCATGGGTCATGTAGCCGCATACGTGCTCTTATTTGGGACTTGATCGATTGGACACTCTGGCCGCATGTTAGCAAGACCACATGGGTCATGTAGCCGCATACATACTCTCGTTTCAACCTTGGTCGTATGGACACTTTTGTCGCATGTTGGCAAGGCCGCATAGTAGTCGACGCGTGGCTCTGTGCGTTCTGACGAAGTCATTAATGCCTGACGTGACATTTCTATCGGATTGTGTGTCGCCTTCTCTCGCACTTTTTGAGGCAGTCAGGGCAATAAGTGTTTGGAACTGTGGTGGATCTTTGGGAATCGTGTCAGAGGGCATGCATGCGACTCAGCTCTCTTTGTCTGTCCAGGCCGCATTAAGGGTTGTCTATACGGCCTGTCTTCAGCATGAGGATACGACCTGCATATAAGCCGAATGACTATAGATTTTTTATGCTTCTATAAGACCCCCTCCAAAGTTTTCAAAGTTTCAAGTTTGAAATACTTTGAATAAGAAGCATGGTTAATCGCTTTTCGGCCGCATGGCTTAACGTGCTGCATACATACGTTGTCGCATAGGCACTTCTGACAGACTGTCAAGTAATATATGCGGAGATTTGGTTTGATCTCAGAGGGATTCTGAGCCGTCTGTTGACACAGAATCCGAAGCGGTCGTTCATAGGAGATGAGACGGCACAACGAACAAGGTGACACCGTTATCTCTCTCTGTCGTGCGGATCAAGATGGATCAGAATACGAAACGCCCTCATCATTGTCCTGAACCGCCTTTTCTTCCCTTTATAAAGAGGTTTGAGGAGAGAGAAATATTCCTTTTTTACTTTCTTTTTTTCCTCTTCCTCTTGCCTTTGCTGGCTGCCTGCTACCGCTCTGCTCGACATGGCTCCCAAGGGTTCTTCTTCTGCTACTGCTGCCAAGAGGATCTCTAGGAAGAGGAGTAATGGCAAGGAAAAGTGGGAGGAGGACACATTCTCCAAGGATATGCAACCACCGATCTTAGGTAAGTTTGTTTCATAGAAGAAGACCTTGAACACAAAGACACGTGCACAGTTGGCCGCATGGGTGACTCATCATCATCTAGAACATGCGCTGACTTATCACTGTGGCGTGAGTTGCTCGGCACATGAAGACTCCAGCCGTATGCGTAACTTTGCCGTATAAGATCCTCTGCCGCATAATTCGCTCTGTAACATGAGGGTTTCTGCCACATGAGGGTTTCTTCATGTCTCTGACTATGTTCATTTGCTGTTTTTGCAGTGACTTTACCCACTACGCCCTCGGATGAACTGGTGGTTGGCCATGGCATGCTTCCTCTGGATATGAACCTGGGGGACTTGATTTCTACTGTCCGAGGTCAGGTGGATATAGATCTCCCTCCTGAACGTCAACAGAGGATTGCTGCACAGGATCCTTCCTTTTTGCTAAGTCAACTGAATGCGGAAGAGTTCCCTGTAGGAGATGAACATTTATTTAACAAACTGTACTTCCTCTTTGGGGATGTGCTGAAGGCCATTCATCCAGAAATAGAAAAGATTAACGAGAACTAGTCATTCACCTTCCGCGGAACAAAAATATCATTCCCCTCCTTCGAGCGTTATCTGCCTTTATTGGACTTGAAGGTAATGACGTATCCGCGACTGATGGATTGGTACCCGACACCTGGGCAACAGGGGTCCTTGCCGCCAGTATCCGATGGTATCACGCCTAGTCCCAAAATACGTAGGACCAGGAATACGTGACACGCCAGTTACGCATTCGACCAGACTCTGGTCTGACTCGAATACGTATAAGCTGTATAATATAAAGGGCACTATCTAGATATCCCATAAATATAAACCTCTATGTCTCAATCCACAATGTACAAAAGTATACAAGAAAGAGCTATATGTTTTAAAGTCGGCCGCCCAATAACACACTAACTCGAATAGACTCGAGAAGAAGTATGAGTCTATAAAAACTAGGCTACAACAGCAGATGAATAATCAATATAAAATAACCATAATGCCGGTAGATAAGATGTGAGTACCTGGTACCATGCCCGCAAGTCATACAACTCCAACAGCAACTCCAATTGCTCCGTAATCATCTATGCTGCAAAACTGGCAAGGAACCAGGTCCTTAGAGGGACGTAACAAGGTACAAAAATACAGCATGCCAAGTAAACAGAAAGTACAAGTGCAACGACAGGGTACTCTATCATAACCAAACAAGTGTGACACAGTTTAAAGATAATGTTCGACGCGTGGGCTGTCCAAAATAAAATTGTAGCTCCGGACACGAAAACACACGGGACGTACCGCAGCTCCGGGCAAAGAGTCACACGGGTGATACCACTACACTAGATACAGGATCACTACATAAATACTATATAAATATATAAGCACGTGCAGAGGAGCCCAAACGTCTAGTAACTATCTTCTCCTTCCCAAGCGGTCAACGATTGTGCGCTGAACCTGAACCTCTATCTAACAATCTCGACACACAGAAATAACTCAACTGACGTGACCCTAAGGTCATCCCAGTCTCTGGTCATGATGTCAGTATCAGGATACAAAAATCTGGCACGATCATAGTGTATGAGTGTGTCCTGGGGTGTCGATATACTCAGGTACGTACATCGAGGTGTTACGAACATCTAATATTCATTCTAAGACGTTACGACAAACGTCTGCACCCGGTTGTGATCCGGACGTGAAGTATCGATCGTAACCAAAATACGCACACAATGTTCATAAAGAAACAATAAATATCTGTAATCTGAAATACAGGGTGGCAAGGTACACTTGCCTGCGTCCGGCTGCTGATGACTGGGATCTGGTACCACGTCCAAGTCCTCAGGTCCCGTAGTACCTAGAGATGAGATACAAACTCAATCAATAAACTATCACACGACAAACAGGGATATGACACACGTCTATACATATGCTCAGACTCAGCTACAACTTACAGGGACAAGATGCTAGAGGGTTGACCACGGTTGACTATTGGAGCACGTTACATCTAATCAAATTAAACATCTGTACAATATCATCAATCAAAACCTCAATCTTACTATGTTCATCACGATTTTTCCTGGTCCAACACATGATCCAATTCTCAGTTTCACCTCAGTGTTCACAGATATTATCATACACATTTACTATCATCCTCGAAATAAATAAATAAATAAATATTTATTAAACCCTCAATTATATACAACCCTTACCATTTCATAATAACTACTACTCATTTAAGTTCAACATTATTTATCAGTTCTCAAAGAATGACTAATGGTTTGATATTGCACAATATTTCACAATCAATCACCCGGTCCTCCATGTCCATCAATTTCTTCGGACGATTATATCAAACCTTAAAACTTGATGCATTCAAAAACCCTCACTTAATCTATATCATTTCCACCCTAACTTAATGCATATACAATAAACCATAAAACTCGAAGTAGCATTCACCAATCCTAAGACTCGATTAAAACCAATGTTTTGTTATCACACACTATTTCACCATAATTTTAATCATGCTCCTCAATAACCATCAAACTGCACAAAACCATGAGATCTCACATCTAGTATTTTATCAACCATAACCTCAATATATATCATACGTAAATCCTAAAGTCCTAAAGTAACTAAGTTCTATATAACATTATAACAACACATACATGGAGAGGGGGAGTGTTTACCTTGATCCATAGCTTCTCCTTGCTGCTGTGGAATAAAATCTACAGTTGTTGGCCCTTGTCCTCTGCTATCTTCCGGGTCGTTCCGTATATCCAAAGAGACATCTGGTTCTTCAACTCTAACAAACGAAGCAGTCATGCTAGGAGCTATCTGATCCTCAAGTCTCTTCTGAGGAATCACTGAAACCTTCTTCAGTTCCCTTCTCCATGGCAGCTCTGGATGCACCTTCAAGTTGCCACATCTCGGTAAGAGCAGCCGAGTTCAATTTATGCAGCTTGTAGTACAGTTTCAGGTGCTTCCCATGGGTGGTGTAGGGATGACGACGACGGTGGTAGTGTCGGATGGCCGAGGGGGTGGCGTTGGTGTGAGGTGGCTCGGGAATGCTCGACCGGAGGGGAAATCTCATGGTGGTGGTGGTGGTGGTGGTGGTGCTGGAGATGGTGGTAATAGTGTGTGGAGGTGGCTGCTTGGCCGGATGGAGGTGGCAGCTGGTGCCTAAGGGTCTGGCCGGAGTTGGCATTGTTGGTGGAAGTCGGCCGGGGGACTCGGCCGGGGTGAAGCTCGGGAGAATGGAGTCGTGGTGGTAATGACGGATGGTCGGGGAGTCACTGGAAGTGGAGGTGGTCGTGGTGACGTGCGGGTGGTGGTAATGAATAGGAGGTGGTGGTGGCGTGAAGCTGGATGCACGCCGGAGAAGCTGAAGTGGAGGAGAGGTGCGGATGGTTCTCGCCGTGATAGCTCATGGCAGTGCTCGACTACCGGAGGGGGAAACTCGAGGGAGGTGGGGATTCAGCGAGCGGCCAGAGGGGTGCTGGCACGCCGGAGCTCGTGCAGCGCCGACGGGGTTGCTCGTCGACAGCAGCACATTGGTGAGGATGAACGGCGGTGGGATGATCAGTTGGTTGCCGGAGGGGATCTCGGCCGGGGTCGGTTCTCCAAGGAAGGAAAAGGAAGGAAGAAGGAGAAGAAGAAAGGAAAAAGAAGAAGAAGAAGAGAATGGGAGGCTCGGTTTTGGATGTAGAAGAGGTGGAGAGAGAGAGGGTGGGGGTTTCTCTAGGCATGGGGATTAGAGCCGGCCTTGGGGGAAGAGTAGTGATGGAGACATTAAATAAGGGGAGTGTGGGTAGAATGGATGGTGGGGATTTACCCATTTCAAATGTGGGGTTGAGATCTCACATGAAGGAATTCATTTCCTCATGCAAAATGAGAGTGGAAGAGGGAGGCTTGACTTGGTCAAAGGAGAGGGGCTTCTCCATTTGGCCTAGACCAATGAGGTATTGACACATGTTACAATATTTGTAATTTAGCCCCTTAAGTTTGGGTATTTGCACAATCACATGAAATGATGAGAAAATTACGGGAGAATTGGTGTTTGGTGTTTTGTAGGGTGAGGGGGTGTTGTGTGTTTGGCATGAGCTTAAATAAATGGCCATAGGAATTAAATGGGGATTAAAATGGGATTAGTCAAAGTTGGTATCCCCGATTTAATTAGATTAAAAATGTATCCCATGCTTTTTAATTAAATGGGGGCACTTGGGTTCTAAATTTGGAAGTGACACAAAGGTCAAAAATGGTGTGGACTTGGAGTCAGTCTTGGACCCTTTAGTTGGTCCGGCTCAACGGGTTAAGTTGGTGTCTCAAATTGAACGTAACGACACAGGTGTCCGACACGAAATTTAAATATGGGATTTCGGTTATAAAAAATTGTGCAATTAATTTAGAGCACAAGGAGATATGATTTTGAGTGACGGAAAAGTCCAGTGCCTAAATTGGCGAGTCAAGACAAAAGTACAACAGTCCGATGGAATTTATGGGCTGATGTTGGGCTCCGAATAATTCAACAACGGTAGTGTGCATCGAGGGTTTAATTAATAAATAACAGACAAATGAAACCCTACTCTAAACCTCAAACATCTGCTGCTAAACCAAAAATTTTCAGTCCATACCTGACTATCTATAGAATTAATTGAGGGGGTTTACAGATGGGACAAGAACAAGGGAAAAATTTTTAGCCAGAAGGAGGCATGTTCATACTCCTTACATGGTTTGAAGCCCGGCCTTATTGGGAGTGAGTTGGGGCCGAACTTGAGCGCCTATGCAGTGGATACTTTCCTCTGTCAGATTACAAAGAAATGATCTTACCCGACTGGACAACTGCGGGCTGTCAGCTGGGCACATTACGATACCTCGTGGTATCGTCTAACTTTGTGGATTCTGAAGAGATATGAGCAAGAGCTTAGGGCAGGCAACATGTACTTTGCGGTGAGGGGCACCCGCTACATCCTGGAGATGAACCGACCTCTCTTTGTCGCTCTGATGGAGTTGTATAGTTGCCGCATGGGGACTTTCTATATGCCTGGCGGCGAGATGGGATTAGCTCTGCACGAGATGTGTTTTGTCTCTAAGATCCCTTGGGGTGAGGTGCCCTACGAGGAGTACTCCCCGCGAAATACAAAGTTGGGGGAGTTGGAGGCAGAGAATCCATAGGTCCTGACGGTGTACTAGGAGTTACTGTGTCATCACCGTATTTGTCAACAGATAAAGAAGCAGAAGAAGAAGTCTTCTGAGGGATCCTCTCCCCATATCCCGTCGTGGAACCGCTATCTCTTTCTGGAGCAAAAAGGGTCAACCAAAATTCATGTTCGAACGCCGCGGTCAAAGCAGAAAATTGCTGACTCGATTCAGAAGCTGAAGAAGTTAGCTGCTGAGAACGAAGAGGTTGAGGGATCCTCAGAATCAGAGAGAAGTGAAGAGTCGCATGATAAGCTTGTTAGCCCGGATGAGGATTTTAGCTACTTTTATGTAGACACCCACAGACTTTTCGCCAAGGCCGTATTGGCGGGATACCCGAAGTTTGGCTACGAACTTGCGTAGTTTCTGGCGGCTCCGGGTCACTTATTACTTCCTGGGCACTAGGGTGCAAGTAATAAGTTCAAAATAGGCTTTGCCAGAGGTGGCAAGTTTGGTGGTCTTAACACCATTGGCGTACTTAAATTTAAGTACATGTGATAAGTTGAGACGACGATCGATATCAGAGGTGTTGTGGACGTGATGATCGATAGCCAACCCGAAAGGTTTGCTCAGAGATGCGAAGGACATGACAAATCCTACTGGGAATTTTTTTGGTGGACTTATTACTTCTTGCGCACGAGAGTGCAAGTAATAAGTTTGAACTAGGCCTTGCCAGAGGTGGCAAATTTGGTGGACTTAACACCATTGGCGTACTTAAATTTAAGTACAGGTGATAAATTGAGACGACGATCGATATCGATAACCAACTCAAAAAGTTTGCTCAGAGGTGCGAAGGACATGGCAGACTCTCGGGGGAGGATGTGGGGACGATAGCTCAGAGGTGACGTAGACGTGAGATGATCAATGGCCATACCGAGAGGTTAGGTACGGTCCTAAGGACATTCTACTGGAGAATTTTTGGTGGACCTACTACCCTTTTGCGCACTTGGGGGTGCGAGTAATATATTCGAAACAAAGCCTATCAGAGGTAATATGGAGATGATAGATTTTGTGGACCCATAACTTTTTGCGCAAGTTAGTGCAAGTAATAGGTTTGAGAGAAGCCCTGCCAGAGGTAACATGAACGTGTCAGTTTTTGTGGACTTAACACCGCGGGCATACTCCGGATTGGGTACGGGTGGTAAGTTGGAAGATAATCGATATCAAAGGTAATATGGACGTGATGATCGATGTTCAATGCCAGAAAGTTTGCTCAGAGGTAATTTGGACATGGCAGACTCTTGGATTGTAGACTTATTACCCATGGCGTACCTTAAGTACGGATAATAAGCTGAAACGACTAGCACTATCAGGGGTTATGTGAACGTGATAGCAGCAAAGTCGAAGCGCGAAACTTTGCTCAGAGGTGATTTGGACTTGGAAAAGTTCTGGATATATCTTACTCAGAGGTAATGTGTACATGGTAAGATATGATTCTGTGGGGATAGTGGAGAGACGTAGCTCAGAGGTAATATGAACATGAACAGACTTTTTTTGGCTATGGCAAAAGAAAGTAGTTCAGAGGTAAAGCAGAATTGAACTATTCTTTTCATTGTGGGCATCCCACCAGGGGGGGAGGGGTTGGTGGACCTATTACTTTCTGTGCACGAGAGTGAAAATAATAAGTTCGAGATGAAACCCTATCAGAGGTAAATGGGTCATGACAGTTTTTGTGGACTTAATACCGCTGGTATACCTTGGTGAGAACGGGTGATAAGCGGAGATGACAACTGATATCAGAGGTAATATGGACGTGATGATCGATAGCCAAAACTCGGAAGGTTTTGCTCAGAGGTCACTTGGAAATAAAAAACTCAACCGGGGAGAAATGTTAGGACAGCAGTTCAGAGGTAATATAGGCGCGAACCAATGTCCGAAAATTCATTGGGGAGTGATTTGTTGAGAGCGGTCTATCTGATCATGAAGAAAAACCTGAGGGTTGCTCCGCTGGAGATGAGGGGAGTACAAGTCTAGTTTAGAGGTAGTACTTTCTTTTAGGAACTTGCCGTTGATAGGCATCATGAGCAAGTCGCCGTTGGGTTTCCCTAGCTGGTATGCGCCATTGGGAAACACGGTTTCCATAATGAATGAGCCCTCCCATTTTATGTTAGAATTTGTCGACCGTCTTGTGAGTCATGGCGTGTGCAAGCATCTACGTATCCTAGCCCTTTGCGAGTGTTGTTGTAAAAACTATTAGATTGTAAAGGAGTACGTCGTCCTTTACCAAAGTTCAGACCTTCAGCTTTTTGGAGGTCGTATCCCATCTTTGACATAAGACAAGAGTAATTATTGGCTGTAATGATGGAACCGAGGCAACTCATCATTTATTGCGTTAAATACTGTTGATGACTCAGTCTGAGCCGGATAAGGAGCTCTGTGCACAGGAACACTACCGTATATACAAGAGGGAGTTGGCTGACTTGCCCGCGTAGGATCACTACCGCGTGCGTACGTTTGTCTACCACGTCGAGGACCATCGCTTGCTGTGCATTTTTTTATATTGTGCAGGGGGACACTGTCTATTGCCCGCAAGGATTTGTTACGACGAGAAGTACTATGGTATGCACATGGAGGGTAATACGTCATTGCGCTGAAGACTTGCTCGTATGCGTACAATGGAGCGCTGCCTATCATACGCCATTGCTGATGAGTCATGCGAGACTTAGCTTTTGTGCACGGGGAGACTTGTCGAGCTGCACTGAGCATCCGAAGTATAGAATTGGTGCTTTCTAAAGAAATGATCCTGCGGCCTAGCCTGCATTGCTTCCCCTTTAACCTGGTCGTTGAAGGTGCTATTTGTTGTGCCAGCCTTTGAGAAGTGACCTTACCTCTTGGGGTGGTAAGTGATACCAAGCCTGCTACTCGGTTGTGAGCTGGCGGGAGGTTGACAACCTCCCTGGTTGCCTGGGCTGGGACCACTCCATCTTGGGCTTCCGTCGGTAGAAATTTGCCAAATTGGAGGGATACTATGTTCGCCATGGCCATTTTATCCTCGAAGTCGAGGGTGAGCTCATTGGCATTGATCAATTGTTGGATACATCTCTTCAACACAGAGCAGTCTCTGGTTGGATGATGAATGTACCGATGAAAGAGGCAAAATTTTGGATTATCGACCTTGTCAGCCTCTTCAGGGCACCTGATATTGGTTAGCCAAAGTTTGTTTCCCTTCATCAGTATGTTTAAGATATCAATGATGTCGTCATTGAAGGAGAAAGCCCCATTTGGCTTTGGGGATTCCAATACCTGAATCGTACGGTCCTCCGGGGAGACTGGTAGTTTTGCATCATTTTTGGACTTGGAGGGAGTTATATCCCCACTTTTGGATGCTGCTCTCTCTTATCGAGGGAGGCTACCCCCAGACATGTCATTGTCTGGTTCTTGGGAATTACTGTCCTTACCGTATGACAGGTTGACGTGGATCACCAGGAGACTGCTACTCCCGGCTTGTAGATTTACTGCGGGCCCTGAGGGTGGCAGGACCATGTTTGCCTTGATCTCCAGTATTGCCTGGGCCAGAGTCTGCATTGTGGCACTCATGGTGTGCATCATTGCCTTAAGAGCATCGTGACATTGGCGATCGTCGTGCCCTTCCGTCTTCGGTTCCTGAGTTACACTGTTTTCAGGAAAGACGGACATGGTTGCATCGTCTTCAGACTCAAAGGAGATGCTACTCCCAGCTCCAGATGACGCTCTGGCTATTTGAGGGTGATTACCCCCAAGCATGTCATTGTCTGTTCCTTGGGATTTACAGTCTTAAGGGGAGGTAGGTATCATCGCACCATCTTCCGATTTCGGAGGATTGCTACCCCCAGCCCTATATGCTCTATGTAACCCGACATCTGATCCTTGAGATTCACTATCCCCTCAGAATGTCGGGTTGTCGTGTACGTCCAGGGGGACACTACCCCATGCTTGGGCCACCCCCAGGGGTTCTGAGGATGAACTACCCCCAGGAGTTGATAGCTTCTTCCTTGAACGGGTGCCTTGGAAGACGCCTTCCGCGGGTGTCATCGTCAGCCTTCCAGGTAATCCTTCGTGATGTCGTGGTAGAGGGCGGCGGACTGGAGGTATCCGACTGTGTTCTTCCCTTGGTGGCGGGCAGTTTCCCAGTTGAGTAGCATGAGGCGAAGGTCAACTCCTTCTTCTTTGATAATTATACCAGATCTCCGGGTTTCTGCCGGGTAGGGGCTTTCTGGTACAATCGCTAGAAGGCCGACTGCCTGTCTGTGAGTACGGTTATTTTATTATAGCAGCAATTAATAATGATGCTGGCGTAGTTTTTCCTCAGAGAGGGCACATCGCATGCCACAGTAGTTTTTCTTGCTTTGCATTTGTGAGTAATCATGTCAGGCAAATCATGCGAAGGATGTTTTACCTTTGCATCCTCTTTGTGAGTCTAGGTATCCCGGGCACACAGATGCGTAGGCGGTATGTTTGCTCCCTGGCTTGGGGTTCATACACGAACATGCCCTGGGGTTCTGGTGGAAGGCTTTTGAGACTGGCCCTGTCCATTGGTCCCTGTGGGCTGGACGCAAGGGTCGGTCTTGTACAACTGTCCGTCAGAGGCTCACATAATAACTAGTGATGCCTGTTGGCGGTCGATCGTATGAGTAGTTGCTCGAGCTTGACGGGCTCGCACTGCCCTAGACTTCTTCAGCTTAGCTACAGCAGGTACGTAGTATGAAGAGTACAGCTTTGGGTTTTCACCATTATCAGTGGGTTGCATAGGATATGTGCCACATGAGATACGATCGAAAATTGAGGTTATGTTGCTATTGGGGGCGCATGCGGGCCACTGTCTGCGGTTGTGATTTGATGCTGCATGGGCAGTCTTATACGACCTCCTCCTTGGCCGCATAGAAGCTGCCTCAGCACCAGGACGTTTGGCATCGTAGTATTTTCCTCTGCCAGAGTCTGGGTGCTGAATAGTCTCTGCGTCAGCCCGGGATGCCGTATAGATGTGGGCCTTATGGGTGTTCGTCCAACGACCGTCATGGGCAACAGAGTGAGAGGCTAGAAGCATCTTCTCCGCAGTTGGGTGGGGTGAAGCGGCCTTGGCTACCCACGTTCTGCGGGTCCTCGAGTGGGAAGCACCCTTTCGGCTGGAAGAGGTTGCCGCATAGATAGTGGCCTCATGATGTGCGGTCGCTGCGGCATGGAGAGGGACGAGGGGCTCATGCTCCGTAGTTGGGCGATGCTCAAAGGCCTTTGCCACCCACATCCGACGGGTCTTTTTGGGTTTTGCTTGCCTCGGAGAAGGACTCACGCTGTCTTCGGAGAGCATGTCCTCGAACACTTACTGGTCGAAGCGGACCACCAATATCTTTTGCGTCGAGCCGAGCTTGGCCGCATCGGATTGCATCACCGCCTTCTCAACAGAGGAGAAGGAAGTCCCCAGCAGAGTCGCCACCGTGTTTGCCATTTAATATTAAAACAAGAACTGTGAGATCTAGATTTGATTTAACAAACTAAAAAACTACAAAGAAGAGTCCTAGGAGACAATCTAAGTACAAATTTATTTTTTTTGGAGTGACGATGGAGGGTTAGGAGTGTGGCAACTCTCTTTACTCCGTGGACGATCAAGTAAAGAAGCTTTTCTCTCTCCCTTGAGTGTAGATTCCCTGATAGCCAGCCAGCCTCTTGGTTCAGTCTCTCTCTGAAGAAGAAAAAGTCGACCTTTTGAACGTTCAAGTTGCTCCTATTTATAGATATCATGTTGATGGGCTATGAGTGCCGCATATGCCTATGTTTGGTGGCCGCATAAGGCTCCTTCAACAAAATGCGGTTACAACTGTTGTTGTGTGCCATGGGCAAATTTCTACGTAGTCTTGGTTTAGATATGTTATTGATGGGATCTTGGGGTTGTTATCAACCCGTTGTAGGCGTGATTTGGTCAGTTTGACACGTAGTCAACGTCAACTGTACAAAGATCTCTACAGTTGTAACAAAAAAATATTTTGAGCTGGGGGATGCACAACAACTAGGCCGCATGTTGACGAGGCCGCATGGGTCATGTAGCCGAATATGTGCTCTCGTTTGGGCCTTGCCGCATGTTGGCGAGGCCACAGAGTAGTCGATGCATAGCTCTGTACATTCTGAGGAAGTCATTAATGTCTGACGTGACCTTTCTGTCGGATTGTGTGTCTCCGTCTCTCTTGCACTTTTCGAGGCAGTCAGGAAAATAAGTATTTGGAACTGTGGCAGATCTTTGGAAGCCGTATCAGAGGGCATGCATGTGACTCGACTCTCTTTGTCTGTCCAGGCCGCATGGGGGTTGACTATACGGCCTGTCTTCAGCATGAGTATGCGGCCTGCATATAAGCCGCATGACTATAGATTTTCTATGCTTCTACAGTCATCCTCAATGTTTTGAAGCCGAGGGACGTTCTCTATGAAGAATCCCTCAAAGGTGGAGATTATTTCAAGCGCGACTTGGTGGTAGGGAATCAAGTCCTCGTGCCGGACCTCGTATTCGCCCTAGACCTGACTGACTATTAGCTTGGAATAGCCGTAGGCTTCCAAGTAGTCTACTCCCACTTGTTTAGCGAGTTGGAGCCCAATGACGAGGGCGTTTTACTCTGCCACATTGTTGGATCATGGCTCTGTGAAGGAGTAAGCGTGATTTATGACCAGATCATGTGAGAAAATAATTACTATCCCGACGCCAGCGACACTATCGTCTTTGGGCCCTGTTCTTGAAGCACCTTCAAAGAATATTCGCCAAACGACTTATGCGCTTGTGGTCATGTTTGAGTCCTCTACTTCGTTTGGGATTTCCTCGTAGAGCTTCGAGGTTTCCGGTACAGGGTAGGCTGCCAGGAAATCTGTCAATGCTTGGCCTTTGACCGCCTTTTGTGGAACAAATACCATATCGTACTACGAAAACAGTATTGCCCATGTGGCTAGGCGAGAGTTGATCCCTCCGAGTTTACTCATAAGGACCCTAAGAGGATTAACTCGCGAAATCACATGGATGGGTTGTTATGCCACGTATTGCCGGGTCTTCTGAATGGCGAAGTCTATAGCGAGGCACTCCTTATCAACGGGGTTGTATCTTTACTCTGAGTCGTCCATCATTCTGCTGAGATAGTAGATAGCATGTTCGTGACTTGCATCACTTCTCTGGGCTAGTAGAGCTCTGAGGGAGTGATCCATCACCCACACATATAGAAAGAAGAGTCTTTCCACAACGGGGGCCACCAATACTGGGGGTTCATGAGATACTCCTTGATGTCGTCGAAGGCGCGTTGGCATTCTTCGTTCTAGACAAAGAAGACTCCCTTCTTCATGAGCTAAGTGAACGATTGACATCGTCGAGAGATGTTTGATATGTACCTCCTGATGTATGCCAGTCTTCCTTGAAGGCCACAAATTTCTCTGAGGTTCTTCGGTGGGTGCATTTCAAGGGTTGCTTTAGTCTTGTCACTGTCTACGTGGATACCTTCGAAGTTATGAAAAAAAACCCATAAATTTTTTGTTGGAGACTTCCAGGAAGGATTTGGTGGGATTCATCTTAAGATGGTTCGCATGCATCAGGTCGAACATAGTCTTCAAGTCTCGGAGGTGATCATCTTTAGAACGACTCTTGACAGCGATGTCATCAACGTATTACTCCACTGTCTTGCGCAAATATTCACGGAAGATGGTGCTCATAGCTCGTTGGTATGTAGCTCCTACGTTATTCAAATCGAAGGGCATGGATGTGTAGTAGTATACTCCTATCGGCGTTCGTAACGACGTATGCTTATCGTCATCAGGAAATATCTTAATTTGATTGTAGCCTAAGAATCCATCCATGAAGGACATGCGCTCGAAGCCACAACTGTTGTCGATCATTATGTCTGTGATTGAAAGGGAAAACTCGTCCTTAGGGCACGCCGCATTTAGATCACGGAAGTCAATGCAGATCCGGATCTTTTCGTTCTTTTTATCGATGGGCACGATATTGGCTACCCAATCCGGATGTTGTTCTTCGTGGACGAAGCCACTAGCTATCAGTTTATTGACTTTAGCTTCGATGGCATTCATGATGTTTGGTCAAAACCGCCATTGTTGTTGCTTGACTAGCTTAGCGTTAGGCAAGATGTTGAGTTTATGGATCAAAATTTAGGGGTCCAGTCCTGACATGTCTTCGTAACTCCAAGCAAAGACATCGATGTATTCCCTGACGAGCGGTAGTAGGGATTCCCGATCCTCATCGGACAAACTCTTACTGATGAAGATCGATTTAGGGGAGGATTTATACGACTTCATCCTTAGTAGGAGGTGTCACGCCCCGATCTTCCTCAGGCAATCGGCCGTTCCCGCTAGGCGGGAATCACCCTCGCCAGCGCTCCCGCGGAACGATCGCTTGACCCATCCTGGCGTGATGCCGCACGAGCGTGATCCACGCCCGTGCAAGGCCATGGTTCATTGGCTGGCGGCAAGAGTTCTAAGCCACAGAGTCGCACAGATTGTCCGAGTGCAGAGGAGTCATGAACGCATAGGCGATCGGTAACAGGTTCACTAAGTCAAAAAATATAGCGGAAGCATTGAAACACAAGTTGAAGTAAAGCAAGCTCTTTTATTGATATAACTTGTGTTACAGGTGGCGTATAGCCGAGATTATAAGTCGCTCAAGCCTCTCTCTCTGAAACAGTAAAAGCGTGCCAAGTGGCTACAACTGTGGAATGATTTGTACAGGCGATGTTCGGGCTATGTTCACAACATTATGTCTTCTATATGTGCTTCTGTTTCGGACGCACCGTTGCAAGGCTTCAGAGGGAACTCCTGGCCTTAGCACGCACGTTGGAGGCATCCGCACCGAACGAGGTTCTCCCGCACCTTGCATACAAACTGGTGGATTATCAGTACATTGAATGCACTGGTGGGGAAGCTACTCGCCCGCTCGACAAATCCAAACACGTAGTACAGGTTCCGTGCACAACTATTAAGTTATCTTTCTAGTTGCCTTAGGATCAGTTTCATGCAAATATTGAATAGCCTAACGTGTCAGGCAGTGCATCGTGCGATGTTTGAGGAAACACGGCAAGACTTACCAACTTACCATTTCTCCTTCCCTGTCCAAGGCAAACATGATTAATTCAAGCACGGTAAGTATAAACATTCTGGAGGCATAGCATATGCAAACAGGAGGGTCGTTTTAACATCGTTCAGGTGTTTAGTTGTTCATTGATGCGATGCAATGACTCGCATGCGGATAGCCGCTAAGCGAGGATGACTTATCTATATGAACGTTAGTCGCTGGCATAGCCATAAAGGACCGTTTAGTCTTTGAACAAGGATGGAAAGCAACAAAGATTCGTTGTTGGCTGCAGACCATCCTGTCCGCACGTGAGACTATCGTGATGTTCCATCCAGATCGGAACGGTCCCAGTGCCCCGGTGACCGCCCGTGGAATCGTTAAACCTTGTTTCCAAGTTGTCCGCGACATGCAGGTCAGGATCAGGGTCAGTTTCAATCCACAACTTGAAGGATAATCCATGATTCGTGATCTGAACGAGCGTTTGCTCCAAGAGCTGAGATTCGTTCGTTACGTGATGTGATTCTCGTTCAGACATAAACTTGATGTAATTATCATTCAGTTGTCACGTTAAGGATTCACGTTCAGTATTCGTTACCCTGATGCGTGCCCCTGGTTCGGGGATTGCCTTGGCGACCCAATGGTCCCGGATACTTGCAGGTTCGTTCAGGCACGGAACGACTACGTAGTAGTCTTCCGGGATTTGCATGAAAACATGGTAAAATTTCAAGCAGACAAGCATGCGTTTCTAAGGAACATAAGTAAACACGTTTGCTCGGACCCGAAGGTAAGCCGAGAGATGAAACCGTTAAGGGACTTAGCATGCAAGGGTCTGAACATATATAAGCAGTATTTCATTTCCATGTTCTAGCAAGCAAATATGAGTTAGGATTATTCCCTTAGCTAGGTGCGTTGAATTTATTAGCATGCAGGGGGTGAATCACCTAGCGACTAGCATGAATATTCCAGATTTTATATGTGCTGGCTAAGCAAAGACAAGTTCACCGTAGCCACCCACCTTAGCGATGATTCGCCTCGGTAGAGCGATACGTCTGAGCGAGCCTCTGAAAGTCCAAGCCGAATTCCTGTAGGGGCAAGTCTGGATATCCTTTGCTTCTCCTTTGAGGAAAAGCGGGTCGGGACAGCTGCACGATTGCCGTTTGAGACGGCAGTCCGCTTGAGCGGAACGGGGTGTTACATCCTACCCAACTTAGAAAAAGTCTCGTCCTCGAGACTTACTAAGGACAAGCAGTAATCTAGGGTTGAGGCAATCCTAGACAAGTCGTTATACTTGTTCATTTGGATATTCACTTGCACAAGCGTCGAAATCAGCATATCGCTTAGACTGGATCGTGCGCACCTTCGACATGCATTTCTAGTGTGAGCACGTCAACCAGCTTAGTGATAGCGAAGTCTCAGCACTCGAGTTTCACCTTTTCTTAAGTCTTGGATGGTGCACTAGTTCAAGGCGTCCCTCGAATAGATGCATTCAACCAAACTTAGGGTTAGTGAAAATAGGACAAGCTACTAGCGATACTCTCAAGGGTTCGCACAGGTTGGCACAAAGGCCACTCGCAGCATACAACCAGATAAGCAAGCATAACATTCAAAACGTATTTTGAAAGTATTTAGACTTATTGTTGGAACATCCCATCGAGGCATTGAGAGAGAGCGTGCACATAACCCACGAACGAGCTTTCGAAACAGAGATATTGAATTGAGTTCCAAAGGCGTAGAAGCCAGGCTCTGATACCAACATGTCACGCCCCGATCTTCCGCAGGCAATCGGCCGTTCCCGCTAGGCGGGAATCACCCTCGCTAGCGCTCCCGCGAAACGATCGCTTGACCCATCCGAGCGTGATGCCGCACGAGCGTGATCCACGCCCGTGCAAGGCCATGGTTCATTGGCTGGCGGCAAGAGTTCTAAACCACAGAGTCGCACAGATTGTCCGAGTGCAGCGGAGTCATGAACGCATAGGCGATCGGTAACAGGTTCACTGAGTCGACAAATATAGCGGAAGCATTGAAACACAAGTTAAAGTAAAGCAAGCTCTTTTATTGATATAACTTGTGTTACAGGCGGCGTATAGTCGAGATTACAAGTCGCTCAAGCCTCTCTCTCTGAAATAGTAAAAGCGTGCCAAGTGGCTACAACTGTGGAATGATTTGTACCGGCGATGTTCGGGCTATGTTCACAACATTATGTCTTCTATATGTGCTTCTGTTCCGGACGCACCGTTGCAAGGCTTCAGAGGGAACTCCTGGCCTTAGCACGCACGTTGGAGGCATCCGCACCGAACGAGGTTCTCCCGTACCCTGCATACAAACTGGTAGATTATCAGTACATTGAATGCACTGGTGGGGAAGCTACTCGCCCGCTCGACAAATCCAAACACGTAGTACAGGTTCCGTGCACAACTATTAAGTTATCTTTCTAGTTGCCTTAGGATCAGTTTCATGCAAATATTGAATAGCCTAACGTGTCAGGCAGTACGCCGTACGATGTTTGAGGAAACACGGCGAGACTTACCAACTTACCATTTCTCCTTCCCTGTCCAAGGTAAACATGATTAATTCAAGCATGGTAAGTATAAACATTCTGGAGGCATAGCATATGCAAATAGGAGGGTCATTTTAACATGATCGTTCAGGTGTTTAGTTGTTCATTGATGCGATGCAATGACTCGCATGCGGATAGCCACTAAGCGAGGATGACTTATCTATATGAACGTTAGTCGCTGGCATAGCCATAAAGGACCGTTTAGTCTTTGAACAAGGATGGAAAGCAACAAAGATTCGTTGTTGGCTGCAGACCATCCTGTCCGCACGTGAGACTATCGTGATGTTCCATCCGGATCGGAATGGTCCCAGTGCCCCGGTGACCGCCCGTGGAACCGTTAAACCTTGTTTCCAAGTTGTCCGCGATATGCAGGTCAGGATCAGGGTCAGTTTCAATCCACAACTTGAAGGATAATCCATGATTCGTGATCTGAACGAGCGTTTGCTCCAAGAGCTGAGATTCGTTCGTTACATGATGTGATTCTCGTTCAGACATAAACTTGATGTAATTATCATTCAGTTGTCACGTTAAGGATTCACGTTCAGTATTCGTTACCCTGATGCGTGCCCCTGGTTCGGGGATTGCCTTGGCGACCCAATGGTCCCGGATACTTGCAGGTTCGTTCAAGCACGGAACGACTACGTAGTAGTCTTCCGGGGTTTGCATGAAAACATGGTAACATTTCAAGCAGACAAGCATGCGTTTCTAAGGAACATAAGTAAACACGTTTGCTCGGACCCGAAGGTAAGCCGAGAGATGAAACCGTTAAGGGACTTAGCATGCAAGGGTCTGAACATATATAAGCAGTATTTTATTTTCATGTTCTAGCAAGCAAATATGAGTTAGGATTATTCCCTTAGCTAGGTGCGTTGAATTTATTAGCATGCAGGGGGTGAATCACCTAGCGACTAGCATGAATATTTCAGATTTTATATGTGCTGGCTAAGCAAAGACAAGTTCACCGTAGCCACCCACCTTAGCGATGATTCGCCTCGGTAGAGCGATACTTCTGAGCGAGCCTCTGAAAGTCCAAGCCGGATTCCTGTAGGGACAAGTCTGGATATCTTTTGCTTCTCCTTTGAGGCAAAGCGGGTCAGGACAGCTGCACGATTGTCGTTTGAGACGGCAGTCCGCTTGAGCGGAACGGGGTGTTACAGGAGGTTCTCGTTGTTCGAATCGCATCTCCTATTGTGCGTCTAGGCGCTGGGCCTACGGTTCTACTTCAAAGAGTTCATGTGGATCCTCGTCGTCTTCCTCAAGGTCAGCTGACACCATGTTGGCAGACAATGTTTGTTTGAGCATCTCCCCGATACTGATATCAGTCCCAAAATAAAGATTCTGAAGAGTGAGAGTGTAACTCATCTTCTTCATCCGAGCCTTCGAGGGTCGTGGGAGGCGTGACGTACCCTAAGCCATTCTTGGTCTTATGGTAGTAATCCTCATACTTGCCTGTAGGAGCCTGTAGACGCAGAGACAGCCGTCGGCCTTTACCGTGGTTAAATCCCTAGCGGCTTCAGATCGTATCACATCTTCTGGATAAGGTACTTGGTTTGATAGCTGTACCGGTGAAATGGTATTTTTTTGGTGTCGAGTTCTGGCTCCAGTTCCTCTGGGACGGAGGATTGGAGACTTTTCACTCTGCCGAAGATGATAAGTTTGTCTTTTATCTTCCTTCCTGGAACTATGAAGTAGGAGTTTTGTCTAGGAAGAACTCGGTTCACTGCATAGATGGTAGTCACCTTTGTATGAAGGTGTAAGCCTAGACCGTACTCCATGGAATATAATGTGGTGAGATGTGCAACATCCGAGTAGTTCAAAGATAGTCATTTATTTATAAAATAAGGTATCTTATCCTCAAAAATTATATCGTTAAAAGAAGGGACGTTAGCATGAGAGGCTACGTACTCCTACCATTCGTCCTTTTCGAGATCTATCCCAGTGCGAGCGACGGCTTTAGAGGTCTTCTGCACAGCTTTACCACTAGAGGTTCGGAAGTAGTACTAGGTGTCGTATCTTCCTTTAGTGGTCGACTCGGTCTATGAAGGCGAACAATCAGAGGTTCAGGTGCTGTCCTGTACAGTTTCACAATGAGGGGAGGGGTTGTGTCGAGAGCGCTCGCTTTGAGATGGACTTTCAAGGGCCCGTCCGATGTTGTCCCTGTCTCTGCCTTATCGTCAGTATCATTGCTACCTTCATCTTGGTGGAATTGCTTGCAGAGAATCGAGTCAGATTAATAGGCCTCGACCCCTTTGAATGGATCAACGTCGAAAAATTTGGTCTTGACGACGCCGTGATCGTCCACATACTTCAAGAACTGGTATAAGGTTGATGGTATAATCATATACTGATGTATCCATGGACGTCCCAATAAGATATTGTAGGATACGTCCACGTCTATGACGTAGCAGGTGACCTCTGTTTTCAAGTCGCCGATCTGACACATCAAGCGAATCTTGCCCAGATAGTAGCGCCTTCCATCGTTAAAGCCACTGATGGCAGTATTGGTTGCTGTCAGATGATGCATCGGGATGCCCAAGGTCTGAAGCAGACTCCGCAGGATGATGCTGATTGATGAACAGAGGTCGATATGTATTCGGTCTACCTTTATAGCGCCGATGTACCCTGTGTAATACAGAAGAATATTATACTGGTTGTTCTTCAGCAACATATCTTGTTGCGAGAACGTGATGTTGGGTATCGCTTCCATTATATTATTGCAGGGGCATGCGGCAGGATCCTCAGATGGCGGATTGACCTACGCCAGGTTGGTGTCGGCATTCTGCAATGCCTCACTTAGAGCAACTCGTGTGTCTTTGGAGAGTCGGAGAAGCTCGAATAGGGACAACTTCGTTGGGGTATTGGTCAGTTGTACCAAGATGTCAAAGTTGTAGGGCTTCTCCAGCCCCTGAGCGGTATCTTTGCTCAGTGGTTTGTCGAAGCGAGTTTCTTTCTGCTTGGACTTGTCCGCTGCTGGAGGCTAGGATGGACCCGGATCAGATGCGGCGATTGGGAGAGCACCATCGTCAGGGATGTCGTACTCTTAATGGTACGCCAGGCCTAACCTCGTTGTTCCTGCCATAGCTTCTTTGGAAGGGATAGAAACCATGTAGCAGGATTTTGACTTCTTGCTCTTGGACTTGGTGGCGAAAGGTGTTGCCTACTGCATCAAGTCTTGAGCAAGATCTGGATGGACCCACATGACCTCCCCACGTGATGTGGTAAAAGTTATCAGCCCGGCTATTTGGTCACGAGCTGACGGAAGATTGACAATCTCCATTATTGCCCTGGGGATCGAGATTACTCCGTCTTGGGCTTCCGTTGTCGGTAAGTTATCGAACTGGAGAGATACCATGTTGGCCACAACTATTTTGTCATCGAAGTCCAAGGTAAGGGCCTCGGTGTCGAACAAATGATGGATGTATCGCTTCAGTGTGTAGCAATCCCGCATTGCCTAGTGGACGTATTGATGGCAGTACTTTGGATTATTCACATCAACTGCCTCAATAGGGCATTTGATGTGGGGTAGCCGAAGCTTGTTTTCCTTCATTAGCACGTCAAACATTGCCATGAAGTCATCATCTTCTAAGGAATAAGTCTCATTTGATTTTAGAGCCTCTACGGGCTTTTGCTCGGGCTTCTTGTTTATATTGGCGACAAGAGCCTGCTTCCCTTGCCATGTCGGGCGATATTGCCGCTGTTGTTGTTGCTGTTGTAAGGGCATTTTTCTCTATCATCAGTGACGGGGATCTGTATTCCCGAGAGGCGGGCATCCTTTACTTTCTTTTCAGTACCGACAACATTTATGATGAATGATGTCCAGTCTTTAAACTGAGAATCGTCAATCCAAAGTCTGACTGTGGGGAGAAGATTTCTCCGGCAAGTGTCCATCATCGTGGACTCAGGGTTACCGAGGTGTCACCCTCACTTTTCCAAATAGGGATAGTTTGGTAATTTAGCATGGGTATTTATTTTTAGAAATATAATATTGAATATTATGTGATGATTATATATATTATTTAGTTAAGTTGAGCTATGATTGTTATGACTAGCATTAGTTAGTTATTTAGAGACTTGTGATTGATTAATTAATTAGAGAGACTAGACAATAATTAGACTTGCCAATTATGGACCTATTTAAATTATCATGACAAATAGTGAGCCCAACTTGGACCCAAGCCCAATTAATCATTCCACTAATTAATTAAGAAGGATTAGTATAACTATAATTAATTAGAGACTCCCAAATATATCCATCCTTAATTATTCCTCATAATGAAACATGTAGGGGCAACTTGGACATTTGACATTGCTTGGGGAAGGGGGAAGAGGTCGCCCATATGAGGGGGGGTTCTCCTATTTTTTTCCTCATTTGCATTTCATTGTGTCCAAATTCTATATCCCCAATTTTCTAAAATTTTCTCCATTGAATTTTCACACAATTCACCACAAATTACTTCTTAATTCATCATTCTTGGAGCCTTGAAGCTTGGAGAAGCAAGGAGCACAAGGAGAAGATACTTTGGAGCTATAGATCATGTCTGGATCGTGTCCAATTATATTTTTATTAGGAATCCACCTCCAAATTGGTATTTCCTAAATTTCTCTCTCATTATATCTTCTTAATCATGCATTTGACCATTAGGAATGACCCCATGGCATACGACTACCTATAGGAACAAGTTCTAGGCTATTTGACTTTGTATTTTGAGATATATGAGGTAATTTGTGTGTTTGTTGGGGGAATTACGAAATTGACACATCAATTGTGTGTCATGAGGACAATTAAATCTAATTAGATTTAGATCAGGATTATGGAGACTAGGTACGTGTCCACAAATGGATATGTATAGACCGTATCATGGTATTTTGGGATTCGGTGTGATACGAGGCCAATTTTGAGTGATTTACATGAATTCTCTTCATTATATGTTGTAATAATTTCTTATAGTTATAATTATATATATATATATATATATATATATATATATATATATATATATATGTGTGTGTGTGTGTGTGTGTGTGTGTGTGTGTATGTGACTTGTAGGAATGATTAATTGTGGATAATGGAGAGTTTGGCATCTCAATGGTTGAGTATCATGGATATCCTAGTTGGTGCACTTTAGGTATTTGTTTAAATGCCTATATATATATATATATATATATATATATATATATATATATATATATATATATATATATATTGTGTGTGTGTGTCTAAGTGTAGTAAAACATTGGTTGTGTTTTGGGTGTGGATGAGTGTCGAGTTGTCTGTGTGCATCACAGTAGAGGAGGGTGTCACCCTCAATTTTCCAGCTAGGGGTAGTTTGATAATTTTGCATGGATATTTAATTTTAGAATTATAATATTTATATTAATGTAATGATTGTAATAATTATTTATGTTGAGCTTTAATTATTGTGGCTAGTATTATGTATTTTAGTTAGAGGTTTGTGTTATTTATTTAGTTAGAGAGATTAGACAATAAATTAGACTTGTCACATATGGACCTATTTAATTTTTGTCATGACAAATAATGAGCCCAACTTAGACCCAAGTCCATTAGTCATTCCACTAATTAAATTATGAGGGATTATTATAATTATATTTAGTTAGAGACTTCCAATTATGCCCATCTTTAATTATTCCTCATAATGCAACATGTAGGGGGCAATTTGGACCTTTGACATTGCTTGAGGAAGGGGGAAAGGGGCCGGCCATAGTAAGAGGGGGGTTCTTCTCTCTTTCTCCTCATTTGTATTTTATTTTGTGTCCAAATTCTAGATCCCCAATTTTCCAAATTCTCTCCATTGAAATTTCACACAATTCACCATCAATTCCTTCTCAATTCATCATTCTTGGAGTCTTGAAGAAGCAAGGAGCACAAGGAGAAGAAGCTTTGGAGCTAGAGATTGTGTCTGAATTGTATCCAATTGTATTTTCATTGGAAATTCATCTCTCAATTGGTAATTTCTGAATCTCTCTCTTATCCTAGCTTCTTAATCATGCATTTGACCATTAGGAATGACCCAATGACATAGGACTACCTATAGGAACAAGTTCTAGGCTAATTGGCTTTGTATTCTGAAATTTATGAGATGATTTGTGTGTAGGTTGGGGAAATTATGAATTTGACACCTCAATTGTGTGTCATGAGACTAATTAGATATAATTGGACTTAAATCGGGGTTATGAGACTAGGTATGGGTCCACAAATGGATACGTATATGCCGTATCACAGTATTTTGTAATACGGTGCGATACAGAGTCAATTTTGGGTGAATTGCATGAATTCTCTTCATGATGTGTTGTAATAATTTCTAATAGTTGAAATTATATATATGTGACTTGTAGGAATGAGTAATTGTGGGTTATGGGGAGTTTGACACCTCAATAGGATGAGTATCATAGATATCCTAGTATGCACTATAGGTATTTGTCTTAATGTTTATATATATATATATATATATATATATATATATATATATATATATATATGTGTGTGTGTGTGTGTGTGTGTGTGTGTGTGTGTGTGTGTGTACCGATGTGTGTCTAAGTGTATGAGTTAGTGTTAGTGTGCATCAGTAGGGTAGGAGAGCAATGTATCAGCAACAGAACAATGGCTTCAGCAGTGCAGTGCAACTGCAGCAGCAAGCATGCACAGAAGTGCAGCAATATCTGCAGAAGTTAGCAGCAACTGCAGCAAGTGTAGTAATATCAGCAACAACATGTTGTAGGAAGCATGCACAATAAGTGCAGCAGAGCAGCAAGTGCAACTGCAGTAGCATTAGCAAATGCAGAGGGAGCAGAAGCAACTGCAGCATGCACAGCAAGTACAGTGTGCAATATCAGTAGCAACTGCAGAGCATTAGCAGCAAGAGCAGTAGTGTCACGTCCCGATCTTCCGGAGGAAAATCGGCCGTCCCCGCTAGGCAAAAATTACTGCGCCAGCGCTCCCGCGGGACGATCACTTCGGCCCATCTGGGCGTGATGTCGCACGAGCGTGCAAGGCCGTGGTTCATTGGCTGGCGGTAAGAGTTCTAAGCCACAGAGTCGTACAGATTGTCCGATTGCAGCAGAATTTTAAACGCATAGGCGATTTGATAACAAGTTCACTGCATCGACAATAGCGGAAGCATTGAATAACACAAGTTGAAGTAAAATAAACTCTTTATTGATATTGTGTAATATTACAGGCGACGTATAGCCGAGATTACAAGTCGCTCAAGCCTCTCTCTCTTGAACAGTAAAGGCGTCCCAAGTGGCTACATTTATGGAATGATACAGGTGATGTTTAGACGATGTTTCAACAATATGTCTTGTATATGTGCTTCAGTTCCGGACGCAACATTCCAAGGCTCCAGAGTGAACTCCATGCCTTAGCACGCACGAAGGAGGCATCCACACCGAACAAGGTTCTCCTGTACCCTGCAAACAACTTGGTGGATTATCAGTACACGAATGCACTGGTGGAAAGGCTACTCGCCCGCTCGACAAATCCAAACACGTAACATAGGTTCCGTGCACCAACTATTTGTTGTCTTTCTAGTTGTGCCTTAGGATCAGTTTCATGGCATATATGAAAAGCCTAACTCGTGTGGCAGTGCGCCGTACGATATAGGAGGAAACACGGTGAGACTTACCAACTTACCAATTCTCCTTCCCTGTCCAAGTATAAACCAAGTTAATTCAAGTACAAGCATTTATAAACATTCAGGGGAAATAACATACATAGCATATGCAACACAAATGTGCTAGGAGCGGGTTCTGAATCAGATGCACGAGTTCTTCTGTTAAACTATAGAACCCAGGTATACTTGTTACTTAGATTCAGGAATGATTCACAGATTCATTGTTCTTTTATCAGGATACTTGGATTCTGATTCATAGATGTAATGCAATGACTCGCACACGGATTGCCGTTAAGTGAGTATGATCGTGTATGCACAGGAGTCACTGGCGTAGCCATTTATGGACATAGTCGCAATAAGACGGTGGTCCCGATGCCCCGGCAACCCGACCGAACTTATCCGTGCTAGGAACAAACTAGCGCGACTACCGGATCTTCCCCTAGGCCGGATCGGTCCCGGTACCCCGGTGCCCCCGAACAGAAGAGATCAAGCTTGTGCACAAGCGTCCGCGACTGAATGAATGAGTTCATTATTATTCTATGATTATTCTGAGTAAATGACAATGGTTGTAGGCGCAGGTCATGATCCTCGCTACAAGCCATCCCAGGTCGTTCCTGACTCAGTGGTTCATTTATTCTGAATTTTACACAAGCAGACATGAAAATCCTTGATTCATTATTCAGATGCAACTTGACATGATGCGTTCCCCTGGTTCGGGGATTGCCTTGACGACCTAACGGTCCCGGATACTTTTAATGTTCATACTTTCACAGAACTACTATTATATAGTCTTCCGGTGGTTTGGATGAAATAAGGCAAGATAGCATTCACTAGATATTGGCATGTAGTTATAAGAAAAGCACTGAATCGAGGCAATATATAAGCAGGAAAGCATGCATTTGTATAACATAAGCATTCACATTAGCTCGGGCTCGAAGGTAAGCCGAGTAGTGAAATCGTACGGGAACTTTCCGAATGACATGATCTAGAGTCGTGCAGTGTAACCAAGTGAACAGCGTAGTAAGAAGAGCATGTACATATCGTTCTATCAAGGCATAGCAGAGTCCAGTTTCACTAGGCAAAGGTAGCATACGAGGGTCTGAATATAAGCAACGTTTTATTTCCATGTTCTAACACAATCAGTACAAGATAGGATTATTCCCTTAGCTAGGTGCGTTGGATTCTTATTAGCATACAGGGGGTGATTCACCTAGCGACTAGCATGTATCGTTCCATATTTTAAGTGTGCTGGCTAAGAAAAGACAAGTTCACCGTAGCCACCCACCTCAGCGACGATTCGCCTCGGTTGAGCGATACTCCGTACGAGCCTCTGAAAGCCTAAGCCAAACTCCTGTAGGGCCAAGTCTAGATATCCTCTGCCTCAAACGAGTATTCTCGCCTGAGTAAAGTAGGTCGGGACATTGCACTTTTATCGTTTGAATCGGCAGTCCGCTTGAGCGGAATGGGGTATTACATCATACACCACTCAGAAAAAGTCTCGTCCTCGAGACTTAATGAGGGCAGGTTGTACTATCACATTATGGAGTCTATCCCATACGTAGCAATAGGTACCTCTAGATTCGTTGGAATACAATCTCCTACTCGATCCTTACGCCGTGTCGCGTGTATGCTGAGTCAGTCTCGTTTGCGCCTTTAGCGCGGGACATGTTGCTTAACGCGGAGTACGTTTCAATCGATCTTGTTTAATGATCTAGGGCTGAGGCAAACTTATGCAAGTCGTTATACTTGTTCAGGTGGATATTCACTTGCACTAGCATCGAGATCAACATATCGCAAGTCTGGATCGTGCACATATTCGAAGCGCTTCAAGCACATGCATGTCAACCAACTCAACGATAGCGAAGTCTTAGCACTCGAGTTTTACATCTCTTTTAGTCTTGGATCGTGCACACATTCAAGGCATCCCTCAAACATATGCATTCAACCAAACTTAGATATCGTGAAATCGGACAAGCTACTTGCAAAAATCTCAAGGGTTCTCGTCTTACTGAATCACGAGGATACCTTCGACAGGGTCAATCCAATTCCATATCATTTCCTTTCTAACTCAATCTCAGGCATTTTGCACAACTGTTAAGCATGATCTATTCAGTTTACCGACTAGTGTACATCCATTATGGTCAAACTTAGCACTCGTTATGGTTCTCAAGTCTAACCCTAAATCTTGATGCCCCAGTTCTATAGCTTTGTTCAAGCAATATGGTAAAGTCGGTAACACAGGTTCATTCACTTAGTACAGGGTCGTCTGCCTAATTACTAGGTCATCTCACAAGGTCATAGGTACAGGTTCATGCACACGATTCATCGTGCAAATTTGTCGCACGATGCTCGCCCCAATTCCTAGGGTCAAACCATTATTCATTTGTACGGGGTATTCTACCCAAGCTCATTTCTCTCATATTTCTAAACATCGAGCACATATTTTCCTACTCTCTTCAACACGTTTGTTCGCACGGGGAAACGATTCCGTTCAGTAAAATCCACAATATTCACGATTCAAGACAAGTTTAGTGATTTGCATAGTCTATCCCTCCAAACATGTTTTGATAGGATCCCTATCCATTCCAAGTCTAAACCACCCAGCCAAGATTCGATTCCAAGCCCTTTCTAATTATAACTCCAAGTCGTCCAACCTGATTCATGTATCCGTTCACGAAACCATCAAGCGTGATTTATTTCAGGTTCTAGGCTAACTTATCCAATAAAACATTTTCCAATCACTTGTATTCTAATTTCTTCTTATCGTGTCGAACCAAAAGTCAAGATGGTCCATAAGTTGTCACGCCTCGGTCTCCCGCAAGTTCGATCACCCTCGTCGGATGTGAGATCATCACGCCAACGCTCCCGCTGGATAATCGTCCTCATCCGGGCGTGATGCATGTGCGGGCATAGAGTTACGCTCGCACATGACAAGAACGTTTGAATGCTATGGCTATCTTCGATACGATCGCGACACCTTATGATTTCTCCTTACTCCATTCAAGTTTTGTACCCATTCATACATTGATTATAGTTCGTCTAGCAAAATCATCCAACTATAATGTTACCGTTCGGTAATTCCATAGTCTTACCTTTTTTATTCCTCAAGAAAGTAGTTTCAAATATTCAAGCCCAAGTCTATTCCATTTTTGATACGTTCTATTCACCGAGTTCATTTGGGATAATCACCGAACATGTTCCCGTGAGTTCGATTACCCTCGCCGTACGTGAAATCACCACGCCGGCGCTTCCGCAGGATAACCGTTCTCGTTGGGACTGGTTTCGAGAGTTATTGTTTCGAACTAGATTTCAAGACCGTTCTTCCGAACTTCAAACCAAATCTATTATCGTTCATCTCTTTCATTGAAACATAATATTTCTTTTCGGGCTAACTTCTATTCGAGCGATATTGTACTCAAGTTTAGTCCGTTTATTTTAATCCAAAATTGCTCGTACGATCCTCTAAGTTTCCAATAAGTTTCCTTAACGAGATATCGATTTCTATTTTCCATGAATCCCAATTCGATATAAGTCTTATCGTTTATTCAAAATATTTCTAAAGTCGTTCAATCCAACTATAGTACGAGTCTTATGAATCCGTTTGGATATTTTCTAATGATCCAATACACCACTTGGAATTGAGTCATCCCATTAAATCCATATTCGATAGTCATCCAAACAAACTATATTCAATTTGTATCTTTCGATACAAAATACGGTTCGAGCTATTTCTACAAATCCAAGCACGATTCTCTATATTCGCCTAAGCGATAAATCCGAGAACATTTCTATTGGTTGGCATTCTAAGTCTGACTTGTCTTATTCCTGAACGATAGCCCAATTCGTTATAACTTAGCTTGCACCAAAGATTCTTAGCGCATGATATTCTACACAACTTAGCCGAAAGGCTGAGTGCATAGCTAACCGTTCGGGCAATATTCGATTTTGCACTAACCAGTTAGGAAAATATGTATAGGCATTTTGGTTTGCACATAAGTCACATTTCTAGCACGAGTCTAATCCCGGAGGACTAGCACAGGTTGGCACAAAGGCCAATCGTACTATAATTTATACAAGCAATCATATCATTCAAATGCACATTTTTCGAAAGCATTGACTTATTATTGGAATATTCCGTTTGGGACATTGAGAGAGAGAAAGTGTGCACATAACCCATGAACGAGCTTTCGAAACTGAGAAAATAGAAATAAAGTCCAAAGGCGTATAAGCCAGGCTCTGATACCAATCTGTCATGCCCCGATCTCCCGCAGGTAAATCGACCGTCCCCGCTAGGCGAGAATCACCGCGCCAGCGCTCCTGCGAGACGATCGCTTTGGCCCATCTGGGCGTGATGTCGCACGAGCGTGAGCCGTGCCCGTGCAAGGCCGTGGTTCATTGGCTGGCGGTAAGATTTCTAAGCCACAGAGTCGCACAGATTGTCCGAGTGCATCGGAATTTTAAACGCATAGGCGATTTAATAACAAGTTCACTGAGTCGATAATAGCGGAAGCATTGAATAACACAAGTTAAAGTAAAACAAACTCTTTATTGATATTATACAATATTACAGGCGACGTATAGCCGAGATTATAAGTCGCTTAAGCCTCTCTCTCTCTCTCTTGAACAGTAAAGGCATGCCAATTGGCTATATTTGTGGAATGATACATCCGATGTTAAGACGATGTTCCAACATTATGTCTTGTATATGTGCTTCAATTCCGGACGCAACGTTCCAAGGCTCCAGAGTGAACTCCAAGCCTTAGCACGCACGAAGGAGGCATCCGCACCGAACGAGGTTCTTCCGTACCCTACAAACAACTTGGTGGATTATCAGTACACGAATGCACTGGTGGGGAGGCTACTCGCCCGCTCGACAAATCCAAACACGTAACATAGGTTCCGTGCACCAACTATTTGTTGTCTTTCTAGTTGTGCCTTAGGATCAGTTTTATGGCATATATGAAAAGCCTAACTCGTGTGGCAGTGCACCGTGCGATATAGGAGGAAACACGGCGAGACTTACCAACTTACCAATTCTCCTTCCCTGTCCAAGTATAAACCAAGTTAATTCAAGTACAAGCATTTATAAACATTCAGGGGCAATAACATACATAGCATATGCAACACAAATGTGCTAGAAGCGGGTTCTGAATCAGATACACGAGTTCTTCTGTTAAACTATAGAACCCAGGTATGCATTTGTGTATTTTTAATCCATTCCTCTTTTATTACACCATTTAACTTGATAATTCCTAAAATAGATTTGTGTGACACCAGCTTGAGCATCGAGAGACACACCTTGCTTAGGATCTCAGGCGAGTACATTTTTCTATTAGTTTTGATTTTATAATATTGTATATATCTCATATTCTAGAACTGTATACTTGATTCCGACACAGTGGTTTCACGGAATGGTACTACATGGATCTTGTCAGGAGATGTTATCTCTTACCGTATTCAGCGGGTACTCCTTCACATGTATTTTATCGTGTGTATCGGGTATTGATTTAGTATACTTTGTGTTCACACATTGCTCGTGTTCAGTGTGCTTATATTCATGTACACACACTGCTCGTGTTCAGTGTGTCCATATTCGTGTTCGTAACGTGTCGTTATTGGATCTATTGGTATTAGTTGGGGATGGGGGAGTAGGAGTTGATTATGTGATCAAGCCCCAGTGTATTCGTGTACATGTCGATTACATACCATACTTGTAATTGAGTTACCATATTGTATTCGTGTTCAACCTAAATCGATCACATAATAAACTTATATTCCATGCCACATTAGTTAGATTTCAGTTATTCCTATTATATTGCAGATATTTTATTGCATGTTCTTTATTCCAGTACATTGTTTGTTCACTCTAGTTTATTTTATTCTCTTATTTAGTTATCTTGTATTCTTTTCTATTATCTGTTTTATATGCTCGATTATGTATTTGAAACTGCTTTCAGAGGTATATACTTCGCTCCAATCCTGACTGGATATATTTTTTAGATGATTGGATCATAGATCAGTGTCCAACATACTATGGACCACAAGAGGGCATATCATTAGAGGATGCTCTGGTAGACCAGGAGGACTTAGTACCAGAGCCTGAGGAGGTTTAGTGGTATTTTGGTGGACTTGTATTAGACTTTTATTGAGATTCATGGCATATATATTATTTCAAACTTGTGGATTATATCTTGATTCTTTTCTTCGTTATTCCAATCGTGCTCTATCTTCCTTAGTTGCATTATGATTGAGTATAGTTACATTTATGAGATACCATATTGTTCCTCCGTTTGGAGTTGAGATGATTGACATGTACCATATATATATTGTGTGAGATGTTTAGATAGTAGAGTTGACCCAGACAGCATTCTACCGCCGATGCTTTGGCGTAGGATGGGCGTACCCACGTACTCATGTCCGAATATCTGGGTACAGGTCATGACAGAGGGGACCGGGTTTCATGCAGTTTCAGCATTCGCAATGACAGTAACAATATAGAATGCGCAAGCATCAGCTATGTAACATAGCAGCAAATATTAGCAGCAAGAAGAGCAGCAATTGCATTGAGCATTGCAGTACATTTTTGTACAATGTGCAGCAGTAGCAGTGCCACATATCATTGAGCACATCAGCCATACTTGTTGTGCAGTGAGTGTTCATAGTTTGGGGTATGTAATGAATGTTGTATAGTAGTAATTAAGGAAGCAGTAGCAGCAGGTATGATAGAGGGTCGGGCATGCTGCTCATTGTAACACAGCAATATGAGTTTTAGACAGTGTATCAATTGGTATTAGGATACCAGTTCTGTGTATTTGAGTGTTGTGTGCATGTGTAAGTATGTGAGCATGTATGGCTTGAGCAAGAGCCCAAGATATAAGTACACTACCGGTGGGTATTAGAGCATCATTACTGAGGTTAATCTTGAGTTTAGTGCAGTTAGGGGGGATATTGGTGTCTAGGCAGTCCATTGACTGAGGTTGGGTCATTAGTAGCAGTAGTGGGAGTTGGAGTTAGTGCTAGGGTAATCAAATGTTAGTGTGTTATATATTAGTGTGTCAACTAGATGAGTTTGTATTACCAATTAGTTAGTTAAGGGTGTCAGTTAATATTTATGACCAGTTAGCATGACTGATATGGTATCAGTTACTGATATATGTTTGTGTGTGAGATTGAGGGTCTCGAGCACTGATGTTGGTACCCAAGACCAGCAGCAGTATTAACTCAGTGAGCAGGATGCTTGATGTGTTTTGTTGTGGGGTGAGTGAAGATCAGTCAGGTGTTAGGGTAAAGTTAGTCCTGGGTATGTGGCTTTAAGTGCTTCATTAAACATCAGTGTACAAGAGGTAGGTTGAGTATTAGTTGTCTCAGGTATTGTCCTTAAGCATTCAATGTTTAGTTATCAGTCAAGATGTTCTAGGGACTATTAAGGATAGGAAGTATCAGTGGAACTATAGTATAGGTGTTAAGGTAATATACAACTAAGGAAATAGAATAGGTTGAGGCTTGGTAGGGTAATATCATCCATGTGTTTTTGTTGGTATTGTAAGCTAAGGTAATAATTATACTAAGGTATTACCTATTAACTAAGTTATATATATGAGGTATATAGTGTTAATAGCTAGTATTAGCTAGTTAGTGACCATTATAGATTAATTAACTTGTATTGGACCTAGAAACTTGTGTACGACCTAATTGACCTAGAGTTGACTGGTGTGACCTATAAATGGCCTAGAAACTCATATTAAGGGCATTTTAACTCATTTATTATCCATTATACCTAAATAACATTGATATTATATATATAGGACTGTGTGACACCAACTTGGGCATCGAGAGATATACCTTGCTCAGGACCTCAGGCGAGTATATTTTTCTGTTAGTTTTTATTTTATAATAGTATATATATCACATGTTCTAGAACTGTATACTTGATTCCGATATAGTGGTTTCACAGACTGGTACTACATGGTCCTGTCAGGATATGTTATCCCTTACCGTGTTCAGCGGGTACTCCTTCACATGTATTTCATCGTGTGTATTGGGTATTGATTTAGTGTACTTCGTATTCACACACTGCTCGTATTCAGTGTGCTTATATTCGTGTACACATACTGCTCGTGCTCAGTGTGCCCATATTCGTGTTCGTAACGTGTTGTGATTGGATCCATTAGTATTGGTTGGGGATGGGGGAGTAGGAGTTGATTATGTGATCAAGCCCCAGTGTATTCGTGTACATGTCGATTACATATCACACTTGTAATCGAGTTACCATATTGTATTCGTGTTCAACCTAAATCGATCATATAAGAACTTATTTTCCATGGCAAATTAGTTAGATCTCAGTTATTTCCATTATATTGCAGATATTCTACTGTATGTTCTTCATTCCAGTATATTACCTGTTCACTCTAGTTTATTTTATTATGTTGTTTAGATATCTTGTATTCTTTTCTATTATCTATTATATATGCTCGATTATGTATTTGAAACTGCTTTCAGAGGTATGTACTTTGCTCCAATTCTGTCTGGATATATTTTTCAGATGATTGGCTCGTAGATCAGTGTCCCATATATTACGAACCGCAGGAGGGCATACCCTTAGAGGATACTCATGTAGACCAGGAGAACTTAGTACCGGAGCCTGAGGAGGTTTGGATTATTTTGTTAGACTTGTATTAGACTGTTATTGAGACTTATGGCATGTATATTATTTCAGACTTATGGTTGTATTGTGATTCTTTTCCTTCGTTATTCCATTCGTGCTCTATCTTCTTTAGTTTGCATTATGATTGAGTATAGTTACATTTATGAGATACCATATTGTTTCTCCGTTTGGAGTTGAGATGATTCACAGGTACCTTATATATATTATCTGGGATATTTAGATAGTAGAGTTAACCCAGACATCGTTCTACCACCGATGTTGTGGTGTAGGCTGGACATACCCATGTACTCGTGCCTAAATATCCGGGTGCGGGTCATGACACGGGAGTAACTTTAGTACCGCTTGCCTGTACCATTCGATGTATTTTCGTATATACTCTTTCTCCTTTTGCGTGATGTCCATTAAAGAGGACATCATCATGCCATTTCCTCCGTCGTAGAACCGAGCAAGGAAAAGACCTTTGAGATCGTCGAACGACGAAATACAGTTATCTTGGAGACTGCAGAACCAATCGAAGGCTATTCCAGACGAAGGCTATTCCATACAATGCTCCGACAAAGAGCTTGGTTAAGAGGGTATCATTGTGAGGTACATGTTTTGTCGCCGTCTCGAAGTAAATCATGAATTGACGGGAATATGTCTTTCCATCAAACAGAGTCAAGTTAAAGGGCTTGTACTTAGGAGGGTATAGTACATTTCTCCACTCGAGGGGATATAATTGTCGGATCCCGACCTTGCACAGTGAGTCTCGATTGCCCATTGAGTCTAGGCGGGCCCGGAGTTATCACGCCTCCCGCATTGCTTCCAGGGCTTCATCGACTATGGAAGAAACAGATGATCCGGGCAGGGAATGATTGCCGCCAACGGGTGGAGCGGTTATATTTGAATCCCCGTTTGTCCCAAGGTCTAGGATTGCTTGACTTGTGGCCCTTGTTGGTTGTGAGGCTATATTCGCCATGATCTCCAGCATTGTCTGGGTCAAGCCCTGCATTGACGCGCTTATGGTTTCTATCATGGTCTCGAGGATTTTGAGGCACTGTCGATCGTTGGGACCCTCGTGATCGTCCCCTGCCATGTATGTTGTTCTCACATAGGGAGAAATGGATGGGACGATAGACGTTATACTTTCCGCCTCGAACACTTATCATGAATAGTCATCCGAGAAAGTTGGTAGTGTCGCATCCTCTTTGTACTCGGAGGGAACACTACCCCCAGCGTAGGAATCTGCATCATATTGACGAGGGTGGCTAACCCCAGGGATCTCAGCATTTGTTCCTTGGGAATTGCCATCTTCTTGGAATATCGGATTGTCATCGAGGTTCGGGGGTTACATCCCCCAGCTTGCGTTGCTATGTGAGGTCCTGAGGAAGAACTACCCCCGGTAGCTGACAACTTCTTTAAGCGGATGCCCAGGAAAATACCTTCCACGTGTTCTGCTGCCTGTCCTTCTTGGATCCATCTTCTTGACTCGCTGGCCGAGAGCGACGGACTGGAGGTGCTGGACTTCTGACCTCCCTTCATAGAGGGGGCCTTCTGAGCAGAATAACATAAGGCGAACGACAACTTCTCTGCCTCTGGTACTTGCACCTGTTCTTCGGGTTACAGTCGGGTGGGTGCCTTTGGTTGCGGCCGCTGGAATACTGACTGTCTGTTTGTAGGTACTGCTGCTTTGTTACAGTAGTAGTTGATGATAATGCTGGCACAATCATGCCCTGGGGAGGACACTTCATATGTCGTAGTTGATTCCCTCACTTTGGCTTGTGATTGATCACGTTGCGCAAGTCAAGCGAGGGCTGATTCACCTTTGCACCCTTCTTATAAGCCCGGGTAAACCGAGCACGTGGGTGTGTAGGTGTTGACTTTGCTTCTTGACCTAGGGTTCATACAAGAACTTGCCCCAGGTTGCTAATGGAAGATTCTCTAAACTGGCCCTGTCTGATTGCCACTGCGGGCTGGACGCATGGGCTAGTTTTGTTCAACTTTTCGTCAGGGGTATACATAGTTAGCGGCGCCATCTGACGGTCGGTTGAATGAGAAATTGCTTGAGCTTGGCCAGCCCATATTTTCTTAGACTTCTTTGTCCTAGCATGCGCTAATGCGTAGTATGAAGAGTCCAAGTTTATATCTTCGTCTTTCTAAGCATGGCGTATGGATTTCAGCGCTACGTAAGATTCGGTCGAAGACAAAACTTCTGTGGATGTCCTGGCCGCATGTGATCATCTGGCTGAGGCTACAGACCGGTGCCGCATAGTCCTCCATATACAAATTTTGATGTGGCCACATGGAATGTGTCTTAGCGCTCAAACTCCTAACATCGTAGTATTTTTCTCTGCCATAGCTCAAGTGTTGAGCACTTTCCTTGTCCAAAGAGGCTGTCGCTGTAGAAGCATGAAATATGCTGGGGAATTGTTCGCATATTTTACAGTCAAAACCCCCAACAGAGCTTCAAGGCTGTTCTGCGTAAAAGGTTGTTATACCTTCCTACGTAAAGTTTAAAATACGTTATTTTTAATGCAGCGTAAAGTTGTACGAGGAACTCTTCGTATTCCTCGGATGAATTTTTCAGTCAAATCAATGAACCTGACAGTTGACAAAAGTACTACACAATGATCGAGAGAATGCTGTGATGATGATTTTGCACAGAGACCCAATTTGTCATCTTATGACATATTTTTGATACAAGTCGTTTTTACGCATTCAAAGGAAGAAAAATGGAGTCTTCGGAATACGCTGCCTATTCTACTTTGACAGAAATGAGTTTTTACGCTCAAGACAAGACAAAATCAGACGCCACATCAAAAGCTGTTTCTTGTACAGAGCTCGAGGCATATCTCTGCATTTTATGCACGAGATTGAGACATGCCTCTAAATTTAATGCACAAGATTTTATTCTATTTTAAAATTTGTCATGACTGGGAAAGCTAAGACTGTGACTAATACGCTCATATCACCATCCTTGCATTTTACGCCAACCAGGCTATTTTTAACTATAGGAGTACGCCGTATGCTATCTTCTCGAAATATGCCAACTCGGCTATATTTGCAAAGGTACGTTGATAAGGCTATTTAGCCCAGAATACGCTCAAGACCTCAGTCGTAAAGGATAATTGGCTATTTTACGCTGGTTATCTATTATTCATTAATCATCAAGTTTTACGCAGGGGCAGTTACCTACGTGGCTTGTATGCCATGATCTTCGAGAAGCAGTTATACGCGTTACCTTATAAAGGGATACGTGTCATACGCAGATTCAGAAGATTATTTGAACATGGGTAGCAGTTGTTATAACCGCAGCGTAAAGGAGGCAATCTTTTTCACAGTTTGGCCTTTTACGCCAATAAGACAGTCATTTGGCTTTTACGCCAACCAGGCAGTTATTTGATTGATCTCTATAAATAGAGACCCCTGGTCACAGGGTAAAGGGGGGAATTGGTTTTGGCTGACAACTTTGGCAACAAGAATTCGATCCTACTTGCAACTTTCTTTTGGCCGCTTTTCCTTCAGTTCAGAGAAAGTTTGAAGCTTCTTCTACATCACTTCTTCATCATCGTGTAGTCCAAGGAACAAAGTGATCGACTGCAGATCAGACTTCCATAGCAATACTTTCCCAGAATTATTTTATTGTACTTAATATCCTCGTATAGGATTATTTATACTTTTCTCTTTTCTCGTTTGTAAGAAAAAGTTTCGTATAAACTTTGTTTATCCAAACAAAATGGCGACTCTGCTAGGAACGACTTTCTCCTCTGATGAGAAAGCAATTGCTCAACACGATGTTGTATCCATCGGATCGACGAAGAAGACTTTGTTCGTCCAGTTCGACCAATCTGCCTATGAAGACATGCTTCATGCAGGGGGTAGTTCTCATTCCTCCTCTGTCCATAACAATAGGAAGCTGCGTAAAGTGTGGATGCCTAAGACGTCCTCTACCCTTCCTGCAAGTTCTCATTCACTGATCAACAAAGTTGTGACAACACAGCCAACACGCTTGCGCGTAAACCTTCATCTTCCGTCTGTGATGTGGTAGACAAAACTTCTGGCAATGCCACAGTGCCAATCCAGAAGTCTCAACACGCCCTACGCGTAAACCTTCGTCTCCCGTCTGTGACGTGGTAGACAAAACTTCTGGCAAGGCCTCAGTGCCAATTCGAAAATTTCAAACACACCCTGCGCGTAAAATTACATATCCCGTCTATGATGAGGCAGATGTACCCTTTGATCACATCAAAGGAAAACAAGTGACGAATCCTTCAACCTCTAAGATTGTACGCCCACAAGAGAAGAAAGTTCCCACTTTACAGATTACGCGTGATGCTGAAAGCCGTTTAAGGACTTTCCATGTTTTACGCGAACCTATGCAAAAATCCAAATTACGCCAAGATAGGTCTGTCCGCGTAAAGAAGACTCGTTTCACGGGAAGATATGCTCCTCAGACAGATGATGGATTATATGTTACTCATATGGGTGGACTGTTGTATTCCTATGGCAGAGAAAGGGTTATGGTTCCTAATCTACACATTCCTACTGATGTAAAAAGGCAGAATAAGCCTTCTTCTTCTGGTGGTAATCTCCCTGATTTGCGTGATTTCTTGATCCGGAAATGCAAAGACAGGGGATCTCCTAATATGTCTATTACACCCCCTAGAGAACATTGTTGTAATAGTCATAAGGTTGTGATTAACTATTGCTATTCTAAAGCAAAACGGTCAATATTCGACCGATTGAACTATTCTTTGTCATTACAGGAAGAAGAACCAACATTTGCTTCAGTAAACATGGCTTCGCATATTCCTAAAGGAGGTCGAGTTCAAGACGTCATCCCTCCAGAACTCTAAGCAAAAGTAGATTTGACAGACTCATCGAGACTTTTGAAGAAGGTATTTTTTGAAACACTCGCTCGAGGTCACGACAATCAGCTTCATATTCTTCAGATTCCGACACTGGGAATCGCCAGTTTCTGAACTAGATGCTGAAAGTATAGATTCAATATCTACAGAGATATATACTAATCCCTCAGTGGCATCTAGAGAAATGGGAGTTTATGTTGTTAGAGACGAAAATAAAGAAGCTTCCCATCGGGAAGTACTGAACAACGCATCACTACATTGGAAACATCACTTAAAGAAATGCATACCATGATGGAGAGTATGCACCAAATGATGGTGACTCAACATACAACTGCAATAGCTCAAACACCTGTTCCTCCGACTCAACTACGTGTGGGGGTAGACATACCACCAGCCAATGCAAGCCAAGAGCCTATTCAAAATCAAGAATCAGCTTCTCCTCAACCTCTTAACCCGGAGAATGTATTACCTCTTGTTGGAGTTACAATACATCCAATCTCTCACCTTTCTGCTCTCTCTCTCCCATCTGAAGATCCAATACAAGCATTTCGGGAATTGAAAGTCCAATTTGATGCTTTGAAACATAAAAATTAGCTCAAGAAGTTGGAAATTAACCAGCCATATCCAGTTGTCTGGGATGAGATCCCTTTCCACCAAAATATAAACCATAGGCTATGGTTTTGTTTGAGGGAAAGACGTCGCCAAGACAGTATATGAACTACTTCAGCATGATGACGGTATTGTTGCAAGGAAATGGTGCCCTTCTCACTCGAGTGTTTAAAGGCTGTCTGTCTGGAGTAGCTTACCAATGGTATCGTAGTCTACCTGACAACTGCATTACTTCTTTTAAAGATTTCAAAATCTATTCTTCGCTCGATTCTACGAGGGAGGAATGGACATGTCTATGTCATCACTCATTGAAGTAAAGCAGAAGGAAAAAGAAAACATTCGTACTTTTATTGAATGCTTTCGTCAGGCTACTTTACAGATGCCTCCTGGAGTTCCAGATTCAGCCTTGGTGGACATTTGCAGAAAGAACATACTCCCACTGATCTCAGTATTCATGGGACCATATCAGTTCCATGATTGGCCCTCATTTATCATATCGGCAGTAGCCGCTGAAGATAATAGTCGGAAGGCTCTTGACAACGGAATCATGATCTCTACCTCTGATAAAGTGAAGCGTTCATCCTCCAATAAAGATAATACTCGTAGTTCAAAAGGAAAGAAAGTCCTGGCAATCAATACGTCCAGACAAAATACTCCGGTAACTATGCAGACGAATTCTGGAACTTCCAAACCTAAAAAAGAATATTCTTTTGACGACAATGATATTCCAAGCATATTTGATTGTCTAGTCAAAAGTGGCAAGCTTACTCTGTCACGCCCCAGTCCCAAAATACCGGGGGACTAGACACGTGTCAATGGCCAACAGCATACACCGATGGACAAACCCAATTTAATGGATCCATCGGGGCATACTTAAGCTGTAGTACAACAATAAGGGTCTAGATATACTAATCTCATCCGCAGATATGAATACAACAAATATCAGAATCATAAAGCAAGATCAATCTCAATAAAATATACACTCGGGAAATAACCCGATAATGAGTCTGATACAATAGTTAAGATACAGAAATAATGATAACAACTACAAATACTGGGTATGGAACAGTATATACTCAGAAGAAAGCCTCGGTGATCACTCGTCTTCTGGATCTGGTACTGCTCCTGATAATGCTCCTGCTAATACTCATGTCCTGTATACCTCGGGGTCGATCTCGTCTGCTAATCCTGGGGACATAATCCGGATCCAGGTCCTCAGGGGACATAGCAAGGTACAGATAATACAAGCCAACATAAATGCAGTAAAATAGTAAATGAAATAAACAGGGTAAATATGTAATCATCTATGTGAAATGCAAGTTGAGAGCATCACTAAAGCTCAGGCTGAGACCACTACAAGCTCTGTGTCTGGAGCCGGTAGCAGTAATATAACTAGTATAGTGCCTAGCTCTGATACAGAGTCTGAGGCCTCACAATAAATATAACACTAGTAGAGTGCCTAACTCTGATATAGAGTCTAAGGCCTCACAATAATATATCACTAGTAGAGTGCCTAACTCTGATATAGAGTCTAAGGCCTCACCATAATAAATATATATATAAATCAGCCTGTAGCTATGTGTCTCTCCCGCCCAATATAATCACACGTCTCATGTCTATGACACGCAAGATCAAAACTAATGCAGCAAGTCATATAATGTCTAAGAATATAATGTCTATGTCATAAAACCTGTATCCTATACAGAATCACCATGAATATCTCAGGAAAATTCTGTCTCATGAATAGTGTCAAGTGTCCTGGGTTAAGATGTACTTGATAAGATAAGTACGAGAAATATAGGGTCTCGGTATCCATGTCTAGATGACAATACACAACTCCGCGTACGGTGTTGGCTCCGACTATTAATCGGACGCTAAGTAAAGTCACACGGTCCTAGGTCAAGCATGTATCTCAATATATATATATATATATATATATATATATAAGCCAAGAAAATAAGTAACAAGAACTGCAATGTTGGCAAGGTACACTTGCCTGGGGTTTGGCTCCAACTGTAGCTCTGGTCTCAGTGTGATTTGCAGGTACTACTCCGGTTGCTGAAATAAACATCACCATTAGATTCAGAAAATATCAAATAGCTAGAAACGCCTGTCTTTGAGTCCAATTTGGACACAGGGGCAAAAATGATATTTTCGGGTCAAAGTGGGGTCCACTTGTGGGCCGCTTTGCACCGAAAATGTGTCAGGATCAAAAGTCTCCAAATTCGTCCAACTTAGTGTTAACAAGTCAGGAACGATGATACGAACCCAACGAAACTTCCAGAATTGGATTCCGATGAGCCGATCACAAAATCGCCCGTCAAGTGGAGCCGTGGGGCCCACGATACGCGATTTTGTCACGTTCTCAGAATCGAACCAAACTTGGGTCACAGGACCAGCATATTGCTACGAGTCCGATGGCGTAAGTTTCGTCTCGATCTGATATGTGTACACAAAGTTACAGCGTATTCCAGAATAGGCGGATACGGGACGTTGTCGGCGGATACGCGTTGATTCCGGTGTGCACGCACATCCAAATCAACTTCTGTGAAATCCCACACGTCTGTATCAACGACGCGCACATTTTGGTAAAGACCGCGTGCGACCAAGTCGTCCCGTTTGGCGGGGCGTACTCAGTTCCGGGGTAAAATAGGGCGTTAGTTTTCCTGTTTTTGGATTGCGGTTTGCGATCACCACAGGACGCGATACACCGAGCGGGTTGCACGGGCATCGAGGGGGTTACACAGTCTACGCGACACAACTGACGGAACTGAAAATGAAATAACGAGGAGAGAGAACGGGTTACCTGAACAGGGCTCCATGAAATCTGAATTACTCGTGTCCGCGTCGTCTCGATACGAGCTGAGTCGTGTCCGGGTACTATGCAACCTAGGGTTAGGGCTAGGGCACGATGCCGGAGGTAGCAGAGCTGGCCAGAGGGAGGCCGGGGACAACGGAGGCGGCGAGGGCTGGAGGCGACGGCGCACGGGGAGGCGGCATGGAGGGTGGCTAGTGCGTCGACTCAGGCGGGCTCTGGCTCGTCGGGCGACTTCGGCGAGGGTCGGCTCCGGTCGAGCGCGGGAGGCAGTGGCTCAGGGAGGAAGGGAGAGGGGCTCGGGGTGGTTCGATGGGGATGGTTCAGTCGAGGTTCTCCGGTGGGAGGATGGGTGTTATTAGCGGGTCGAGGGGAGGGCTGCGAGGTAGTGACGGTGGAGCGGGTGTCATGTGGGTGGAGGGTCGATGAGGGGAGAGGTTCGACGGCGAAGGGATTCTGGAGGAGGAGGATGAGGGAGATTGAGGCGCTGCGGGTTATTAGAGTTCAGGCGAGTGGGTGAAGAGGTCGAGGGCTCGGCGGAGGGCGATGGAAGTCAGGAGAGGTCGACAGCGAGGGGTTGCACGGTGGCTGGGAGGCGAGGCTAGTAGGGGGTCGAGGGAGGAAGACTGGAGGAGGAGGTAGTAGGCGGAGAGGTGGTTCTGGGAGGAGGAAGGTTAGGGTTTCGGTCGGGGTTGTCGGAGCGGGGTCGAGTAGGCTGAGAGGTCGGGGACGGGCGGTGGCTAGGTTGCGGCAGCGGGGCTCGTCGGCTGGGCTGCGGGACTCGTGGCGGAGGAAGGAGGTGGTTGCAGGCTGGGGTTCGACGAGGAGGCGGCTAGGGTTCAGGCGAGGCGGCGGGGAGATGAGAGAGGGTTGCAGCGGCAGCGGCGGGGCACAGAATTCGATGGATATAAATAGGCGCGCCGCCGGGTCGGAACAGTGATTCCGACCCGAATTAGGTTTTAGGGTTTCGGTGTTAACGGGTTTGAGTCCGGGTCCGCGGGTCGGGTTCAACATGAATCCGGCCCGACCCGCTAGTATTTAGGTGCGGGTTTGGGTCTACGAATTTCGGGTCGGGTTTAGATCTGACCCGACCCGATAAGGTAGGGTTCGGTTTAGTGAACCGGGTCTGGGTTGGTTTGGTTTATTTAAAATAAACCGGTTCAGTCAGGATTTAAATCGGTTTATTTCTACATTGGTTTTTAGGGCTTTTAAAATGCTTCCGGAGTCCAATAAATTCACAGAAAATTACCCTATGTCCGGTTTTCCATTTTACACCATAAAATATTATTTTATAATATTTTAATATTATTTAACAGTAAATAAAAATCATTTAAATTCAAAATATCTAGGTTTTTACAACAACAAAAATTCCAGAAAATTATGAAAACTCTAAATTAAAAATTCTTGAAAAATCAGGGGACTTACAATCTAGCCAACTTATAAAAATTTCGTCCTCGAAATTAAAATAGGGTAGGGTCTCTCTATCAAATCTCACTTGATTACAGTCTAAATAATTCCTCTCAGGTGAACATTGCGGTCTCTACCCAACTTAGAATTTACCCATCTATCATCTAAGCTATACATCTAAGAAAGGTATGTCCCAAATTATTGAATCATGCTATTGAATCATCAAGTCTTTAACACCAAACATATCACCTATGGTATTCCCTTAATTATTTATAAAAGGGTCATCAAACAATGCGACCGGCCTGTGGGGTATATCTAGTACTGTCTATATATCAAACATATACCAAGCACGAGGTTTCATCTTTCCGAAATAAGGGAAGACGGAGATCAATAATAAAGAGTTCAAGGGTGAGGTAATAGAATAGAAGTATCGGGATCAAGGCATTTTAAGAATTCAAATGGGAATTGTTAAGCAGTTGTGGATTGAAATCCTATTCTGGTAATTCTTTGTTCGCATGCTCGTATTAGTACAGTTATGTAAATGATACGATATGTCAGACATGTCTAGGGCAAGTATATTCGTCTACTAATCACTACATATCTCAATCCACGTAAAGTAGTATTACGAGGGGCGAATCGAGCGCACTATGGTTGATCAGACCTTAATACACTGATTCTGAAATATATTAATGTATGCATCCACTAATACATGTATCATGAACAAGCTCGATAAAAGAATAAGCTTGCAAAACTAGGCTGTAATAGCAGCATAAGTCAAGGTAGTATATGAAATATAAGTACGCTAGATGAGGATGAAAGGAGGTACAAATTATTCAAGTTCAAAACAAATTAAGCAACAATAATAAAAGACTACACAATCTCTACAGTTATCATACAACCTCCTTGTCTAAGTCTCTAATCGACCAATTAGGGCATGGGCCTCTAATTCTACAGTCTGAATAAACAATATCTTCTTATGCGAGTCTAAAGTTGTGTCATCCCAGTTCACTTCATCAATGGGTCAATAGGGCTAGGTGTTACTATGTTGTGAGGCATACTACCCAACTTAAAACAATAAACTAATGTTGAAATCGTCTTAAGGATACCGTGGAAACTCTTGTTAAGGTCTACGAGAAGGGGTCTTGGTACCTATTAGGGTATCCTCCTATATTACATAGGTCATGGTCGTCTTAAGCCTTAGTCTTAGTGCTTATAGAACAAGTGTCGATAGTGAGGATAGAAGAGTTAATGGCCGTCAAGGGTAAGGGATCTAACTTGTATCGAGGGGGGGTACAAATTACGTGACTTAAGGCTAAGGGGTAATCATCGGGTCACAATCTACAAGATTAACTCAAACTGTCAAGTTCTAATTACCAATCACATCGTTAAAAATCTTAGAGTAACAACCAACATAAACAATAAGAGGTGCACAGAAATCAAGGCAGGATACAAGTCAAGAAATTAATTTGAATCTGATACAGATGTCAAGAACGATTCAATCAAGTGGATGAGATCCAAAAACGTATCATATTTTTATTGCAGGCTTGCTCGGTCCCTAAGTTGAAATCGAACAATTTAGTCATTGACCTGCATGGGCCACCACAAAAACTATGTCACGGCCCAGTCCCAAAATACCGAGGGACTAGACACATGGCAATGGCCAACAGCATACACCGATGGACAAACCCAATTTAATGGATCCATCGGGGCATACTTAAGCTGTAGTACAACAATAAGGGTCTAGATATACTAATCTCATCCACAGATATGAATACAATAAATATCAGAATCATAAAGCAAGATCAATCTCAATAAAATATACACTCGAGAAATAACCCGATAATGAGTCTGATACAATAGTTAAGATACAGAATTAATGATAACAACTACAAATACTGGGTATGGAACAGTATATACTCAGAAGAAAGACTCGGTGATCACTCGTCTTCTGGATCTGGTACTGCTCCTGATAATGCTCCTGCTAATGCTCCTGTCCTGTATACCTCGGGGTCGATCTCGTCTGCTAATCCTGGGGACATAATCCGGATCCAGGTCCTCAGGGGACATAGCAAGGTACAGATAATACAAGCCAACATAAATGCAGTAAAATAGTATATAAAATAAACAGGGTAAATATGTAACCATCTATGTAAAATGCAAGTTGAGAGAATCACTAAAGCTCAGGCTGAGACCACTACAAGCTCTGTATCTGGGAGCCGGTAGCAGTAATATAACTAGTAGAGTGCCTAGCTCTGATACAGAGTCTGAGACCTCACAATAAATATAACACTAGTAGAGTGCCTAACTCTGATATAGAGTCTAAGGCCTCACAATAATATCTCACTAGTAGAGTGCCTAACTCTGTTATAGAGTCTAAGGCCTCACCATAATAAATATATATATAAATCAGCTTGTAGCCTGTGTGTGTCTCCCCACCCAATGTAATCACACGTCTCATGTCCATGACACGCAAGATCAAAACTAATGCAGCAAGTCATATAATGTCTAAGAATATAATGTCTATGTCATAAAATATGTATCCTATACAGAATCACCATGAATATCTCAGGAAGATTATGTCTTATGAATAGTGTCAAGTGTCCTGGGTTAAGATGTACTTGATAAGACAAGTACCTAGAAATATAGGGTCTCGGTATCCATGTCTAGATGACAATACACAACTCCGCGTACGGTGTTGGCTCCCGACTATTAATCGGACGCTAAGTAAAGTCACACGGTCCTAGGTCAAGCATGTATCTCAATATATATATATATATAAGTCAAGGAAATAAGTAACAAGAACTGCAATGTTGGCAAGGTACACTTGCTTGGGATTCTGGCTCCAACTGTAGCTCTGGTCTCAGTGTGATTTGCAGGTACTACTCCGGTTGCTGAAATAAACATCACCATTAGATTCAAAAAATATCAAATAGCTAGAAATGCCTGTCCTTGAGTCCAATTTGGACACAGGGGCAAAAATGACATTTTCGGGTCAAAGTGGGGTCCACATGTGGGCCGCTTTGCACCGAAAAATGTGTCAGGGTCAAAGATCTCCAAATTCGTCCAACTTAGTGTCAACAAATCAGGAACGATGATACGAACCTAATGGAACTTCCAGAATTGGATTTCGATGAGCCGATCACAAAATCGCCCCTCAAGTGGAGCCGTGGGGCCCACGATATGCGATTTTGTCACGTTCTCAGAATCGAACCAAACTTGGGTCACAGGACCAGCGTATTGCTATGAGTCCGATGGCAAAAGTTTTGTCTCGATCCGACGTGTGTACACAAAGTTATAGCATATTCCAGAATAGGCGGATACGGGGCACTGTTGGCGGATACGCGTTGATTTCGGTGTGCACGCACATCCAAATCAACTTCTGCGAAATCCCACATGTCCGTGTCAACGACGTGCAAGTTTTGGTAAAGACCGCGTGCGACCAAGTCGTCCCGTTTGGCGGGGCGCACTCAGTTCCGGGGTGAAACAGGGCGTTGGTTTTCCTGTTTTTGGATCGCGGTTTGCGATCACCACAGGATGCGACGCACCGAGCGGGTTGTACGGACATCGAGGGGGTTACACAGTCTACACGACACAACTGACAGAACTGAAAACGGAATGACGAGGAGAGAGAACGGGTTACCTGAACAGGGCTCCGTGAAATCTGAATTACTCGTGTCCGCGTCGTCTCGACACGAGTTGAGTCATGTCCGGGTACTGTGCAACCTAGGGTTAAGGCTAGGGCACGATGCCGGAGGTTGCGGAGCTGGCCAGAGGGAGGCCGGGGGCAACGGAGGCGGCGAGGGCTGGAGGGCGATGGAAATCGGGAGAGGTCGGCAGCGAGGGGGTTGCACGGTGGCTGGGAGGCGAGGCTAGGGGGTCGACGGATAGGGGGTCGGGGGAGGAAGACTGGAGGAGGAGGAAGTAGGCGGAGAGGTGGTTCTGGGAGGAGGAAGGTTAGGGTTTCGGCCGGGGTTGTCGGAGCAGGGTCGAGTGGGCTGAGAGGTCGGGGACGGGCGGTGGCTAGGTCGAGAAAGCGGGGCTCGTCGGCTGGGCTGCGGGACTCATGGCAGAGGAAGGAGGTGGCTGCAGGCTGGGGTTCGACGAGGAGGCGGCTAGGGTTCAGACGAGGCGGCGGGGAGATGAGAGAGAGGGTTGCGGCGGCGGCGGGGCACAGAATTCTAGGGATATAAATAGGCGCGCCGCCGGGTCGGAACAGTGATTCCGACCCGAATTAGGTTTTAGGGTTTTGGCGTTAATGGGTTTGGGTCCGGGTCCGCGGGTCAGGTTCAACATGAATCTGGCCCGACCCGCTAGTGTTTAGGTGTGGGTTTGGGTCTACGGATTTTAGGTCGGGTTTAGATCCGACCCGACCCGATAAGGTAGGGTTCTGTTTAGTGAACCGGGTCTGGGTTGGTTTGGTTTATTTAAAATAAACCGGTTCAGTCAGAATTTAAATTAGTTTATTTCTACATTGGTTTTTAGGGCTTTTAAAATGCTTCCGGAGTCCAATAAATTCACAGAAAATTACCCTATGTCCGGTTTTTTATTTTACACCATAAAATATTATTTCCATAATATTTTAATATTATTTAACAGTAAATAAAAATCATTTAAATTCAAAATACCTAAATTTTAATTACAGAAAAATCCCAGAAAATTACAGAAAATTATGAAAACTCCAAATTAAAAATTCTTGAAAAATCAGGGGGCTTACATACTCTACCAGAGATAAAGTGTCCAAATGAAGTCAGCAGTACAGATAATCCTAAGTACTATATTTTTTACAGATACATACATCACCCCACAAAGGCATGCTATGTACTAAAAAGGAAAATCCAGGAGTTGATCGACGTCAAAGCCATCATGTAAACCCCCTAGACCAAATTTTTTTATTTTAATTAACTTAGATAGCATGATTAGGGTTTCGGTCCTAATTATAATTTATTACATAGTATTAAATAATTGTGCAGTGTTTTATTTCTTAGGATGCCTTACCGTTGTCCCGATATTTAGAACACTACCCTAGCTGTTACCCTGAAACAAATTCCATATACTTGGCCTAGACATAATAACCTATCATATTGAACCTAGAACAAACCCCGGATACTGATTTTCGTGCCTGATTTTAGTCGCACAAAAGTCGTTACAAACGTCCGTACACAATTTAAATAAATTGCGTAATTACGTTCGTTGTCCGTTTCAATCGAAATTGAGACCCCATCTCGATCCGATTTGACCAACCCAGATCCTGAAATTATTGTACAGTGAGCCTACCAAACTAATGACCCTTGTCCAACCCAATTTAGACCCCCGGTTCTCGTTAAATTAAATTAGAGACACCCGGTGCATTAATTGTGAATTAATTAACGGGGTGACCTAACCTCAATTAAATTAGACCCAACTCCAACCCAAACCCACACACACACCCACAAGCCTCATACAAAACACCATACACCATACTGGACCAATGCAAAATACCAAATATGTGTTTTGTCACATCAAATCCTCAATTAAAGCTTTTGTGCAAATTCCTAATTGTTCAGGGGCCTTTATGCAAAATTGCAATGAGGTGTCCCCCCCC